>MNCI01003851.1:378243-491617 GCA_015680685.1 Gnetum montanum
GCCATTCGCCTATCGCTTCAGTTTTCATTGTACTAACAACATAGCAGAGTATGAGGGTCTCCTTAGAGGTCTCACGGCCGTATTAGCCTCGGACATTACACGGCTTGTAGTCAGAGGGGATTCACAACTAGTCGTAAACCAAGTCACAGATGTCTATACGTGTAAAGCACAACACCTGCAATCATACTGTGATTTAGCTAAGCACCTACTTAAAGGGTTCGAAAAGGTTGACATCCAGCATATCCCTAGGAATGATAATACCATTGCAGACGCCTTAGCAACCTTAGCTCTAAACATCTCCCCTGACACGTTTCATGCCCTACCGAGCTCCGTGACCAGTTGTATTGAGCCCATGACCAACACCCTCGACGCGCTTCCAATTGCATCTGTCAGTACAACACACGCTAATGAATGGTACGACGACGTGAGAGAATACCTCCTACGCGGTGAAGCGCCACAACATTTAACCAACGCGCAAAAGGATGCGGTACGCAAGCGCTCTAAGAAATACACATTGATAGGGGATACGTTGTGTCGCGGATCCTACGAAGGCATACTGCTAACATGCATCAACAGCATCGAGGCCCAAACAATTGTTGAACAGACGCACGACGGAATATGTGGGGGGCACATCGCACCGAGGGCAATGGCAACCAAAATAAGGCGCCTAGGTTACTATTGGCCGCACATGGAATACGACTGCCAGTCCAAGGTCAAAACATGTAGTGTATGCCAAAAACACGGTAATCTCATCCACATTCCACCAAACGAGCTACACACAACACAAATCACGTGGCCCTTCCAGAAGTGGGGACTGGACCTCATTGGCCCAATAACACCCACGTCTTCTGCCGGGCATAGCTTTATTATAACAGCGACTGAATACTTTACGAAATGGGTAGAAGCGGCACCCTTTCGCAAAACTACTTCTAAACAGGTGTGCAACTTCATTCTTGAAAACATTGTAACCCGTTTTGGCATTCCCATGGCTATCATCACCGACAACGGGCCACAATTTAGTAGTGCCGAGACTAAAAAGTTTTGCGATAGTTTAGGGATCAAGCACTCGTTTTCATCCCCTTACTACCCTCAGAGCAACGGGCAGGCAGAATCAACAAATAAAACAATCATCACAGTACTCAAAAAGATGCTTGTCCAGAGCAAACGAAGATGGCACGAACAACTGGTGTATGCGTTATGGGCATACCGTACCACGCACCGGACCTCGACAGGTAAAACTCCATATAGTCTTGTTTACGGTTCAGAAGCTGTTTTACCTTTAGAATTGCAGGTACCATCTCTAAGGATCACGCTCTCCGGACTCCTCGACGACGAGCAAAACAATGATTTACGCATCATTGACCTGGACTCGGTGGAGGAGGAACGCGTACGTACACTCGATCAGATCGAATGGTACCAGAAACAACAACGGCAACGACATCGACATGACATTCACAAACGCCCCATCAAAGAAGGAGACCTCGTACTTAAAGCTGTTCGGGAACACTCAGACAAATTCTCAGTCAACTGGGAAGGGCCTTACCTTGTTATCAAAGCATTCGACAATGGGGCATTTAAACTAGCCGACATGGATGGAAAAGAGTTTGCAAATCCAACCAATCATCAGTTCCTCAAACCGTTCTAGACATGAGTACGAATTCAGGTACGCGTTAGTCCTGGATTATGACTATAAACTGATACCACAGAATAGTCTTGGATTATGACTATAAACTGATACCACAGAATAGTCCTGGATTATACCACCGAACAGTCCGGGGTTATGACTTCAAACTAACACCATGGCGTCCGCTAAGACCATAAACTAGCTCGCCTCTTCATGGTCCGCTAAGACTAAAAACTGGCAACGCAACGTCTGCCACGACGGTAAACGGGCAATGTCCAACGGGTTACGACATAAAACTAACCCACGATAGTCTCTTAGGACTATAAACTAGCGCAATCATCTGCAATTCTCCATCTCCTAGCCACCTCCATTCGTCAGAATCATCACATCCTTAATCAGCATCGTCACATCCAATGCTCAGAATCACCGCAATATTTTTGTTCCCCTCCAGCTGGCTGAATCTACACTCGTCAATGCACTCATGATTTTCTTGTCTCTTTGGAGTTGTGTTTGCAGGATGACACTCAGAAGTTCTCGTACGAGAGCGCGTTTTATCATAAGTAGCAGGATCAGGCAATGTCCATTCGTTCACCTGGCAAGACTAATTCGAACCGTTAAACCGCATATGCCCGTTCCCCAAAAGTCCACTATCTGTCTACCAAACCACTGCACGCTGCGAAACGCTATAGCAGTCGTAACACATAGAACACAAGATTCGCGTATGAATACAAGTGCAAAAAAAAAAAAAAAAAATCATGTCAAACGCAATCAAGAAACTTCCTATCGCATGGCTTTGGCTCTACGCTAACGGTTTCCCCAAAGAAGGAAGTTGTTCCTCCAAAGAATGCGAAACATCACCCCGTGGCTTTGGTAGTGACAACGCGTTCTCTTGAAAAGCCACCAAGAGCACCGTTCCACCAAAGGACGCACATCGCAAACTTGAGTTCCAAGTCGGCTGAAAGACGGCTATCGACGAAGACCGGCATGCTGCACACCTAAGCACCCTACACTCCCAGCCTGATCCCCTGGGCAACGACCGATCCCCACGATCCCCTCCTTCCTGCCGATTACCAATTTCGCCCTTTCAATCCCGTTTACCACTAAACACGGTACGATGAGGTCTGGCCAGGTGACGAGGGACAAGGCTTTTATCGAGCTGCTTGCGGTGTTTTGTGCTTCTTTGTCGACGCTTCTCAGGTCGAGTCCTCCAAGCATCAACAAAGAGGGGCCAATGAAACACCCCAAAAATCTTAAGTGTCACGCCCAGCGTGCACTCCCAGCGTGTACGCCCAGCGTGCACGCCCAGCATTCACGCCCAGCGTGCACGCCCAGCACCTTAGCGTACACGCCCAGGTACGGCAGGGACACGCCCGACAACAGGATTTCCAATGGCAACATCAAGATTACGCCGAAGAGCAAGGATTGAAGCAAGTGGACATCCATCGGTCTCTACGCCCAGCGTCTACGACCGACGTATACGCCCAGCGTGTACCGAGTTTCTAAATTGTAATGCCCGGTCTGTACGACACGTGTCTCCCCATCCGCTTTTCCCGGTAACCCTATCCCTATAAATAGCCCAATTTTCCACGTTTACCAGGCCCGCAAAAATTCACCAGAGCCGACCCAGAGCAATTACGCTGCTGAAACCCTCACACGCTCACGCTCACGCTGAAAGCCCTGCACGCTGCATGCTGCACGCTGAGAACAATCCGCGCTTCGCCCGCTGCTTCCGCCAGCTGTTTCCCTTTGTCCACTGGGGCTTTACGTCCGCCTTGTGTCCCTACACAACTGCGTTAGACCGGTGCACAACATTTTAACTCTATAATCCACTGTTATCGTTTATTGCAAGTTCCGTTATAGTTTTACATTGATTTGGCCTACGCCCTGTTTACGCCGGTTTGCATTCGCGCTCCGCGCTTGGCTCGCGTCCGAAGACGACCACTGTTTACGCTCGCTGTGGGCTCTTTTCCAGTTTTACGTCAATTTGGCCCACTCCTCGTTCACGCCCGCTTGTATTTTCGCTCCATCTTCGTTTGTATACGCCCGCTGTTCACATCGTCTGCCTGTTTACGCCCTACTTCCATTCACTGTTTACGCTGTCACGCCTGTACGCTCACGCCGTGCTCATTTCGGTTCACGCTGTCACGCCTGTAAGCTCACACCGTGCTCATTTCGGTTCACGCTGCCACGCCCATACGCTCACGCTGTGTTCACTTCTGTTTACGCTGTTTACGCCGTGCACGCCTGATTCATTGCTTACGCCCTGTTCACGTATAACCCAGCGTATAACGCTTCGGCGGCACTCGGGGAAGTCCTTGTTTGATCCGCGTGCGGACCGTTCAAGGCACTCTGCCTTCGCCCACTCCAGCTCGCCCTCAAGCGGAGGCAGGGTCAACTGTGCTCGCCCGCTTCTCTTTCGGTGTTCGTCACGTTCCAGCCTTGCACCGACGATTTCGGTCGGCACACTTGGTAGTGAGGTTGAGAAGTGACGTGACTAGTAGAGTCACATGGAGAGATTGGCTACTGCACATAATATCCATATGGATCAAGTTGCTGGTAAGGATACTATTGTCATGGTGGTGGCATTCCCCATGATTGTGGATGTTGCCAGTGTTGATATTGCTCAGTTGGTTGTGGTGGAGTCCTACTTGGATAATACATTAAGGGTTGGTGGAACTATCTTGGGTTACCTTGGGGATAAGGTAACCTTCAGGGTATTTTCCTTCTGTTTAATCGTGGGTTAAGTGCATACACCCCAGACTCCTGCAAATGTGAGATTATAGGGTAACATCCCTTAGGATGATCATAGTGGCATATATTGCATCCACTATCAGTGTCTGTATCCAAATCCACAACCTCTTTGATGATGGAAAATTTGCCCTTACCTTTATTACATGCATATTTAGTTTCTCTCTTTTTTCTCTTTTCATGTTCACTACCTTACTCTCTAGACTCCTCTACTATTTTGAGAACAATTTGAAATTTATCATCTAGGGAGTCCTACATTTGGTCCACCTTTGTTGATACTTTTGATGCAAGTTTTTGAATAGGAAAAGTTTTCCTATTCACCATCTCTTCAAGTGGTGGCTCTTTTTCATCCTCACAAAATCTTATTTCCTTCTTTTAGAGAGAAGGATCTCTATTATATTCCTCCACACACTCTCTTTTTTGTAACTCACCTTTCTCTTTAGCAACTTGCTCAAATAATCTTTGTACTTGATGTGTCCTAAGCTCAGATAGTCTTCCTTGGGCATAAGTCCCAAGGGTTCTTCATATTTCATGCCTAAGCCCATCTATGAGATAGCATAGTTGATCCCTCTATGAATAACCATGGCCAGGACAATGATGTAATAGTGCATAATATCAGCAAAATCCAAGGGTTCATGTCCTCCTTGTTTCCAATCTTGGATTTGCTTTTGTAGCTTGGACACTCGGGAGTACGTTTGGTACTTATCGTTAAACAATTCTAACATGGTACTCCACCTACAAATGGATTCGGGTTCTAAGGACTAGTACCAGCTTTTCGCTTCTTTGATAAGTGTCCATGGAAATAACTTTAATTTTTTCCATTCATTTTCTATGTTTTCTAAGGCACATGCATCATGAAATTCTTGTATATGTTTTTGAGGACCAGCGTTATATCCAACTTCAAATCATGGGATATTGTTTATGTCTAATCTCTTGATCCTACTATCCATTTGGTGCCTTGTTGGGATCCTAATGGCCTTAGTTATGTCTAACATACTTCAAGTAGTGAGTAGGGGTTCATTATGATTGTCTCATTTGTGATGTCTATGATTTCCATGTTGTTTCCTACTCTCCCTTCTTTCATGGTGTGTTTCTCTAGAGTTCCCTCCTTCCCTTTCTTAACTATTTTATCTATGATTTCCATTTCACCTACCCTTATCCTTATGATCTTTTTATTTGTGACTGCATCTAGATCTTGAAAGAGAGGGTGAAGGAGATGATGAAGGTGAAGAAGAAGGAGGACCGTCACCATGTCGGTGCCTACTTCCTTCTCTTCAATGGTTGTGGTCTCGATCATGGTTATGACTGGAATGTCCATCTTTGTCATGTGTTCATGTTCCCTTTTCAAACCCTTTATGTCTATTGGTACCAAAATTTGGGTTATGGATAGTTGAGTAAAGATTCTGATACACAACCCCTTGATTGAAGTCAATAGGAGGATCATCATTATGTGGGAAACTACCTAAGGTAGGTTCACCACCCTCATTTTTTCTTAGAATATGTGGGACATTTTGTGAAAACTTTCCATTCATGGATTCATGATGTCTCTCCTATTGTAAATCCCTTTGATGCTATGCCTCCATGGGTCAATACTCTCTCGAGTCATGATCATGCACAACATACTCTACTTATAAGTGCTACATACCAATTTATGTGAGATTACGAAGAAGTATGCCTGGGACTGAGATATTGAGAGGTAACACTATGTTACCTTCTAAATCTCACCAATGTAGTTCTTCATCCTAGTGAAGGATAAAGGTAGAGTTTGGTATATACTCATCGGGATGAACATATAACATGTGAAACTATTGAGGGACTGATGGAGTATCATGTGTACTATGCCTCCGATTGCTCCTTGTATTAGGCCTAGGTAGTGAAACACTTTCATACGAAGAAGGATACATGATTGTCTATTTAGTATGCAATGTATTATATATTATTATATATTTTTTCTTGTAACCAACCCTAAGGGTTCATTCCAATGATGAGAAATATTTCCTAAGTTCTAATTAGTGCACAAACAACAAAGTCCTTGGCAATGGTGCTAATGATGAGCAGTGAGGTATCCCTGCACTCAACCATATGAATACAAGCGTCCACACATGATTTAGTCAAATTCCAAGGACTAAGTGCTTATGTGCCTTTGTGGAATAAGGATGGGTTGATCAATTTTTGTCTTCCCAAGCTTACTTTTATAGCACTATTGTATGGTTAAGTAAATTTGAGGTACATGATTTTTATAGTTTTTATGTTTTTATGTCCTAGTGCTACAAAAGGAAGAGAGAGATGACTAAGTAACTAATTTTGATTTAACTACTTAACTATGCTTTAACTAGTCCTAATACTAGCATCCGTTCTCACTTTCTATACACATCTTGAACTAGTGCAACACTACTGGGATTACCAAACGCTAAACATTACTGGGTTACCAAGTGTTACACGCATGCTCAAAGTGATCGTGCTGAGTGTGCTTACTTAGGAGAGTTTCAGAGTGAGAGAGAGAACATTAAGTAACTAAGGAAAGCATTAAGTAACAGTAATTAACATTAATTAATCTATTTTGAATGCTACAAGGTTTATCACAGACTTCATCTTTATTACCATATACAAGGTGTGCTTAGGTACACAATGCTCGAATAAAGATCCATTAACCTTATGACTTCTACTATGGGCACTCAAAAATAATTCTATCTCTGGAAAAGGAAAAAGGAAAGAGTTTGGATAAGGGACTAAGACTAACTATGCAAACCAGGTGTGCCCAACTCTTATTTATAGGCAATGAGGTAGGCCTTGATATCGTGTATGTGATATCGCTTGGAAGGCTTTCATATCGTGACTCATCATTCTCCAATAGTCAATTCCCCAAGGAACAACCTCAAGCTTTGTAGCCCCTACTATGCCCTATAGGGAATGCATCTCAATCTCCTCCTACCTATCCCATCATGTTTGGATGAACACTTATCATGGCTATGCACCCAGCCTAGCTTGTTTTCCAACCTGCCTTGCTATTCTCATCAATGTCCTTTGCCACATAACCTTACTTTTTTTGTGATTTTTACCTTGCCATCTCCCTTTATCATACCAACGGGACCCTCATCAAGACCCCAAGCAACACAAACCTTCTACACTCCTTTCATCACCTTTATACCACAAGCTCCAGTTCAAACCTCTTTTTCATGTTTGACCCACCTATGACAATGATCACATGACCTCTTCCCTCTATGCCAATGTTAATCATATGATCTCAAGCCACTCAACTTTCTCCACAACCATCAACAAAAACACAGTAGCTTATAGGGATGCCTCAAAGCTTGGATCAAGCTTTCCAAATGATCAAAGACCTTACTAAAGAGTTGTAGAAGCTTAAATCTAGTACAACGTAGATGGTCAAGGTTATAGACTTCTACCAGGATGATTCCATAAGCTATACCATGCCTCAAATAAGCTTACCCATAGGTTTTCCTATACCAAACTTCACTAAATACAATGGTGAAGAAGATCCCAATGCACATCTAGTCATATTTTGATTTTAGTGCCTCTTTTTGCAAGCTTGGCCACATACAATACTAAGGATTTTCCCTATGTCCCTGAATGGTAAGACTCTAGATTGGTACCTAACCTTTCCTAGAGGTTCCACCTCTTCCCTTGAAGACATGATAAACCAATTTATCAACTATTTTAGATACAACTTGAACTCAAATATCACATTGAATCAACTAATGAAGGTGAAAAAGATTCATTTAGGGATGGAACTCAATACTTAACAAGATTCTAGAGCCTATCTTTGAAACTCACCTCTTGGCCATATTTAATGAAGTTGTAAATAACTTTATCAAGTTAAAGCTATACTACTTAGAGCCTTGGTCACTAAGCCAAGCCTTCTTGCAGACTAAGAACATCGAGGAAGTACCTGAGGCTAGCAATAATCCAACCCATGTTGTAGATAAAACTTAGCACATAAGGAGGGATAGAAATAAAACTAGGCAATAGCATACAACCATGCATGCAATATCCAAGAAGTCAAAAAATGTAGAGAGGTAGGGATCACCACCTTGCAACACATTCTAACTCATCATAATCATCCACTTCCTATACCCCAAATCAAACAAGACCAAACTTTGAATGAAAGGATAGGTTGAAGTACACTACGTTACTGATGGAGCTCTCTAAGCTTTTAGAATAGTTTCATAAAGACAACCATATACAATGTAAGAAATTATCTGAGGAAACTCATAGGAGCCATGATCTTCTTTGTGATATAGCTAGATATCCAATGATAGCAACCAAAGATAATCTAAAGCCACTGAAGCACTTTAGAATAGATAGGTTTTTCCATTATCATCAAATGGTTGTTCATGATACCAATTTTTGTCTATCATTAAAGGATGACCTCAAGAAGATGATTGGCTTTGGCAAGTTGGTGTTGAATAAGCCCAACTTTGCAAACATTGACAACAACTCTTACACTATAGCCTCATTCATAGAAACCAAGTGGTCTAATTTTCCTAGGAAACTATTTATCATCCAAGTACCATCACAACTGAATAATACAAAGCTTAGAGAGCCCTTCATCATACAAGTACCACCTTTTCCAACTTCTAATAAGTCTTTCATCATACATGTTCCACCTTTAGTGGCATCAACCTCACAACCTAGACCACAAGTTACCAATCCATCAAAGCCTAAGAAACCATTCATTATCTTGGTCTCTCCACCTCAACATGCAAAATCATAACAACACATGATCAAAGCCCACCTATTATGGCTAACAATGTAGTAGATAGTAAGAAATCATCACCATAATGGCAATGAAAATAACCTATCACTAAACCAACAACTAAGCCCACTGAACGTAACTAATAATGGAAGGCTTTGAAACAAGTTAATCCACCTAGACCTACACGAAGACCAACTACACTTGATGAGTGGTGAGGTACCCTTACACCCAACCATATGAATCACAAACATTCATGCATAATCTAGTCAAACTTTGTAGACCTTAAGGTCTCAGGTACACTGGTTCAAGGAAGTGAAATCTAACTAGGATTGTCATTGTCTTCTCAGTTTGACTCATGAGCTATAGGTATATGGTTAAGTGCAACTAAGGTATATGATTTTCACTAGTCCTAGATAATGCACATAACACCTAAAAGGTCCCCAACAATGGTGTCATTGATGAGTAATGAGGTACTACTATGCCCAACCATATGAACCACAAGCATTCACACACAATCTAGCTGAATTACCTAGACCTTAAGATCTTAAGTACATTGGCTCTAAGACATGAAATCTAATTGGGAAAATTGTTGTTTTCTCAGTTCCACTCATGAGGTACAAGTATATGGTTAAGTGCAACTAAGGTATATGATTTTTATCATTTTATATTTTATATGTTTTAATCACCTAGAACAAGAATGAGAGGTAGAGAAATTTAACATATAATTAATCTACTAACTAGCTAGCCTATCACAAGTACCTATTTCCACCCTTCGAACACATCTTGGACACATATAGTGCTATTGAATTATCAAACATTAAGTATTTCTAGGTTACCAAGCACTACACGTATGCTTGAAGTCGTCATGCATTGTTCATTAATAACTAGAAATTAATTTCTTAATTAAAATGCATTAAGATAAAGTGTAAAAATATTAAATGCATTAAAGAAAACATTAATCTAATCTCAATGCTACAAGGATTATCAAAAGGGAATTATGTTTAATTCCATCACACTATTGTGCTCAAGTACATTAATTCTCAAACAAAGATCCATACAAAGTTAGAGTCTTGATGTGGGTACTAAAAAATATTCTAACTCTAGAATAGCTAAACTGTGAGAGCTTTGCTATGCTATGACAAAAAGCTATATCAAAATCATGTGCCTAAGCATTATCTTTATAGGCTGGCATATACCTCATGATATCAGATATTCAATATTGTATCTTGGGATCTAATATCAAGTATTTGATATCAATGCTTCAATATTAGATATCCAATAATGAAGCACATGAAAACATGATTCATGAACACCCATGGACAAGGGACCGAAGGAACATACATCGAAACCTAAGCTACAAACTCTAAGAAGGATGGAGGAAGTTCAAGTCACCAAGGGTGAAAACTCACACACCAAAGAAAAGAATTTCCTCACAATGATGAAACAATCCAAATAGTTCCTCAAATAAAAGAAAACATCATTAAACTTGTATTGCCTAGTCATAACTTCTCCTACTCATAGAGATGTACCAGCTTAAGTTTTGACTACTATTCCCATGAGTAGAGACATGCTAGCCAATAGGGAGTTAATCCACTCTATCATTGAGCAAGTTTCACTTTGGGAAAACAAGCATCAACCCATGCTCAAATTTCATGATAGTGAGAAGAAGATTGACTCTTGAAATGGAGAAGTGATATTCCCCCTCTTCTCATTACTAAACGTGTTGGTAGGTACAAGGTTCGCCATGTTCATGTGGATGATGGAGTAGCAACCAACGTGATACCATATATAGTTGTTAAGAAACTACACTTAAGCAAGAACATCCAAAATACCACTACCTCTACACTCAAGTCACTTAATAGGTCACAAGTAGCGGTGTGAGGTTCTATCTCCTTGGGTTTCGTAGTCAATGACCAATTTCCTACATCCACCAACTTCCTAGTGGTTGAAAAGATACCTAGCTTCAATTTAATCCTAGGAAGACCATGGTTAGCTAAGCTTTGAGTGGTCTCATCTCCTATACATCAAGAGATTCACTTGCCATACAAGAACAATGAAATTATTATTCATGAGAACAATATATTGCTACATATGGTGAACTATGTTAACACTGACCAAGGTTTGAAGGTGGAGTTTCAAGAGGAAACTCCCAACACTTAGACAAGGGCTAATAATAAGAATAATGATGATGCTAGCAACATCAACTCTACAAAATGAAATGGACAATGAAAATGCATTCAACTCACCATGTTAAGCAAGAGATGATGAACATAGAATCATGGACAAGGAACTTTTTTTAATCTATTAAAAGTTAAACAACAAGTTCATAGTAAATTTCTTATCCCCTCTCTTGTTAAAGATCATTTGTTCACTTTTGTGACATTATATCATGTTTCAATATTGGCTCTAGCCTTATATGCACTTTTGAGAGCATCCCATACTTGCTATTCAATGTATGGATTGTGGCCCAATAAGGCCTAAAACTAGCAACATCATGGTTTGCCAAGGCCTAAAACTGACAACATTATGTCCTGCCAAGGCCTAGAGCTGGTGAAGTTATGGCCTGCCAAGGCCTAAAATTGGTGAGCATAATGACCTCTTCTTTTGGCTCCTATATCAACATTGTAGCTAATCTACCTAATAGCATCATTTGCGAGTTTTACTTATATGCATAGACCTTTACAATTATCATTACAACATATTTTTATTTACCTATTTCATTTTATAGTGTTACAACTACTAATTATGGTTATAAAACCAACACATAGCAGTAGTCACACTATATGATGATAAAACCATATACATACATAAATGTCCAACACCATGGTTTCATTATGCAACATACGACAGTGAAAATAATGCATAGTTTTTGTGACTATTCTAGCCAAAGAGAATAGATACAACAATGATGCAATTGAAAGGACTAGAGATAACTAGGTCATTAGTGACTAAGATAGATCCATAAAAGGGTGAGGTAGACCATTATTAGCATTCTTACCAACTTCATTATTGTCAACACTAGAGAGACCTATAGATAGGCAAAACATTAAAAATATTAGAGCATAAAACCACTTAACACAAATTAGAACATAAACAACCAAATGAACATTAACATCTAACATATTCTATGAATTAAAACACCAAAAGGAATTCATATATGAAACCAAACATACCAAATTCCATGTACCTTGTGCTCCAACTATAAGCCAAAAGTTCATAACATGCACCTTGCATGTAGACAAGGGGTAGGAGATAAAAGATGCCCAACATTGGTAGCTCTCATTATTATAATTTTAATGTGATATTACAGGTGTGAATTGATAACAAAGGAATTGCTTATGAATATGCTCAGAATGGTATATCCCTCATGAAATGCATGGATGTTTAGAACAATCAATTCATTGGTGACATTCGAGATGAATTAGGATTTCTCAAGGGATTGATAATATTGAATGTCACCACAAACCCCAATCCAATACATTGCAAACACAACCTCACCATTGCATGCCAACATCAATTTAATATTAAAAGAAATAGCAATGTTTGCAGCAAGTGCACAATCTTCTTCTACTTCTGTGTTTACTCTAGTCTGAACTAGTTATACCAACCTAACTTTATTTCTTTTTACTTAATAATTTACTGTGTTGTCATTACCAAAAGGACCTTTTTAATCCCTACACGGCCTTAAGCACTTCGAGGTTTCATCGTTAAATATATATACATATTCTAATTAATACTAAAGTTGATAAACTTTTGTTTTTTCAGCATGGAACAACAAGACGTGACCGAGCAACCCCAGAGCAGCGAGGATAAGAATCGCTTGCAGCATCATCGGCGATTCGTGACAGCATGTAGCAGCAACGTCTTTGCTGTACCTTAAGTAATTCTCATTCATATATTAGAGGCATATGACTATACATCGTAGGCCGGTCGATTCATCAATAATTCGTTTCAGGACAATCGTTGATGAGCCCACTAGTATTAGGTAAGATGGGATCCAGGAACACGGCACGGCAGCCTCCAAAAATGCGCTGATGTTGCTGGTGTTCCTGGAACGGGTTGCAGCAGTGTATACGAACCAGCCCTGCCTCATCTACGACGACGACAACAACACAGGGCCTCTATAGCTAAAAAACGTACGCTAAAAAAAAAAAAAATACGCTGGCCAGCGTATTTTTCATGGGGCTAGCGTATTTCTTTGAATACAATCTTTTCTAAACTTGTTTTGATTGAAATGTGACTGTATAGGACATGGTTGTAATCCAAAGTTAATCATGAACTCCCAACCGGTTACTTTGTTAAACTGCAACTAAAAGATTATGCAAAATAGAAGATTTCAACCTTACTGTTAAAAAGGATGTTGCCTATATGCTCTATTGCAGGAGGGCATACAACATTGGAGATGATTCTATAACATGTTTCAATTACTGCCAACATTTTTAAATTAATGAAGTTACCGAGTTCATGCTCATACTCTGCCGAGCTTAATAATATTTTCAGTTTCTGCTTTCTATATCTTTGGAGTTTCTTGAGGTTTGATGGACATTCAACCATATAGCATTAAATAGAGGCAACGCTCAGCCACAACAAGGATCATCTCCCTTTCTGTATTATCAAAAGCTTGGTAAAAAAAAAAAAACAATTGACGAACTACTGCAGGATGCGACAGAAATGACAAAGAGACTTTTGTCACCGACGCTCCCTTCTGCTAAATGAAATATTTCGAATCATCCAAACCAAGCTCAAAGCAATAGACATTCATGTTTGCACCAAAGAGATAGCAAGGTTTGCTTACATTATTGTATTATACTAAGTAAAATCAAGAATAGCAAATGAATTAAAACGGAAGAAATAAAAGCAAACAACAATGAACAAGATTTCGAGTAACAGAGTAACGGCAATGGAAATTTGCTTCCAATCGAATAACAACGTCATTGGCAAACAATTAAGAACTTTTTTGAAAGGAAAGTGTAATTGCTATGTACTAAGCAACATTAAGATCCTAGCTGAGAAAAATCCCTGCAACTGTTCCATTTGACTATGGTCACAACAAGCTCCTGCCATTTATCCTCGCTCAGCTGAAGAAGGCTTTCGCAGCTATCAAAATCATCGGTGTGAGCAGCTAATTCAAGCGGTTTAGCAAAATCATCGATGATATCGACAAGAAGCCGCATGCTTTCACCTCATAATGTACTTTGTCTAGCCGAATAGACCCCACCATAGTGTGCTAAGGCCTAAAATTGGCAAAATCTCATCAGTTTTTCTTTACATCATTTGGCCCTTTTTGACCACATTTTCCATCATTTGGACCTTGAATGACTTGATTTGGCATCATTTGGACCTTGAATGACTTGATTTGACATCATTTCATGTCATCTGACATCATTAAGGCCTTATTTGACCTTGTTTGATACCACTTTATGGGGATTTGACCTTCATTTGACCCTATCTTACATCATTTGGTCCTTGTTAAACCTTGTTGACCTTAACCTACTACTCCTTGTACTCCTCATTGACAATGTTTGGACTATGTTTGACCATTAAGTTGATGTGTTTTGATCTAGGTGTGCATTATTATTAGAGTATTTTACATTACTTTGATGTTGTTTAATCATTGTATTACATAAATGCCACTTGATGTATGTATGTTGTCATGCAAGATTGAGCTAGGAGGATGAGAAAGCAAATTCAACTAAGCCTTAATTACCATTGACCTTGAAGCTAGAAGCACTATGAAGGATTCCTTGGTCAAAATTCCCATCTAAACCATGATGGTGAGGAGAAAACAGATGAAACCAACTTCCTCACTAGAACTTAAGCCTACTCAAAAACCCTTGTGAGGCAACATTAAAACCATCACTTGTCCTTGATTACATCTAACACTTATATGTTTGCTTTTAATGTTGTTTATCATTGTTGACAAGTTGAAACAAATGACCAATGTTGATAACTCTGATGATCTACAACAAGAAAGCTTGCATAATCTTTATCTCTCTCTCTATCTCTCTCTATTTTGCATAATAAATTAACTACAAACTTTGTAAATTTGATGCACATCACACAAATCTCTGTATGTTGCACAGATAGTGACCTATGGTGGCCTGGTTTGCTAACCATCTCATGTGGCCCTATGCAATGTTTTGTAACAACATGTTTTCTTTGTTTTGTTTTCTTGTTCTCTTGGAGTTTTGTTTGTAGGATGAAGCCTGAAGTCATTGCAAGGGTGTAACTCATCGCAGTAGCAAGTTACTACATGACCTTGATGCATAAGATTTGGTGAGCTTGTCCTACCATACCAAGAACGCTTGTCTTATATCACTTCCGCTGCCCTTGTTAAGCCAAAATCCCCTAACCCGATTACAATTTTCCTTACCCTTAACAATAATGATCACCAATGTTTGATGCTCATGCATTATGGACATTTGACATCTTCTTCACCATGCTCCACCATCAAGTTCGTTGGATGTAAAACATCTCATTCAACAAGAAAAATAAATTGAGTTTGGCCTTAGCAATGAAACGTAATGAAGGTTTTACCTTGTAAAAAAAAAGGGGACGGGGTTGGGGGGATGCGGTGGGAGGATGGGAGAAGAAAATTGGCAAGAATCCAAGAAACCAATGAATCCCAAAAGATAAATCAATGGCTCCAAACAAACAAAGAGAGGAGCCTAATGGCCAAAGAAGCATTGGAGTAAAGTGTTGGTTCCTGAAAAATATTACTCAGTGACCAACACTTTGAAGCATAAAGCATAGAGACTACACTGATTAACAAGCATGTCACTTCCATATCATAATCATGATGTCAACATGTGAAATTCATTAATAATCCCTATGAAAATTTCCTTGTAACCAAATATAGCCTTTTATCCTATATCATATCACCATAACCTCATCTCATCATCATAAGCACTCTTTGACATGGTTCAACAACTACAAAATCAAGTGTAGAGAGGAAGCATTGGTGATGGACCTACAGTGGTGCTTTGCATTCTTTGTCAATGTCTCTCAAGTCATACATTAACAAAGAGGGACCAATGAAACATCACTAGGAAAATTTATGTTGCAATGTATTGGCATTGTAACCTTCACCATTAAACTTGAGTTAAGATCTTATTATAAATGTGAGGTTTGTAGTTCATGGGCTGCAATCTTGCATACTTTAGCTTGTTGAGGCTAAAAAAATGCCTACAAGTTGTTGTTGCCTTACTTCTCAAGTGGAAAAGCTATATTAAATATATATCTAGGTCAGGGAATGTCACATCCCCATTCCCAAATGATGCAATTGCCTAATGAAGATGGTGTCTCTTCATAACAAGTGTTATTGTCATCTTAACAAGACCTAAAAGGTTAGTTATGATTAAGACCCATGTTGTAATAATGAACATGTATCTTGAGGTAACCTTTGGGGGTTTGACTAAAGTCATTTATACCTAGGGTTAGAGGTCATGCTAGCATGGAAAAATGGTAGAGCCAGTACATGCAAGTCAAGGGGTGGTGAAGCTAGTATAGTCAAGTCATGGGAAGCTGGGTGAAGTGGGATACGAAGTGGACTGGTCACCCCTTCTAGTTGGGTTATACGCCTAACCATGGTGGTAGTGCTGGATTGCCTCTAAGGGATAGATGCCAAAGGAAGAAAATCCCAAGAAACTCTCTTAGAACATGATCCAGATACACTTTTCCATATCAATAAAGAATTCTTTTCTTTCTTTCTTTCTGCATTTTTCCTATTATTCCCTTTATACATAATGCTGAATATCACTTATATTTCACATTGGTATATTTTCTTCGTACGCTTAATGTCTAATATATCATATATTTGAAATTTTCCATGACATCTGGGGATGGGATGTCACAATTGGTATCAGAGAAAACCACATCCCAAGGGTCATTTAGAAACATGGGCTGACTATAACATGAATAAAATGATAAACCTTGATGCCACAACCTAGGGAAAGCCATTTATCATCACTAGATGTACCATATATTTCTAGTTCAAGTTAGAAGATACCTTTCCATTGACTTCACAAACGATGGATCAGGCATCTAGATCCTAGCAACCAACAAAGTTTCTTTCATAGATATCATTAACTGATGAAGATTTAATCACACCTTATCAAAATTAATGAATTACAAGAGATGTTGGTAAGATAATGATACATCAGTCCAAGTAACTCTTACCCATCTTAATACTATAATTATTAACTGATTAGAGTTATTGTTGAATTTATTTCAAGAAAATTAGTAACCATGACTTGAATTGCTCTTATTTTCTTGAAATTTACTATCCAAGTAATCTCGAAGATTTCGAGTTACCATATGTTAGCCTAGAAATGTCAATCCAAAAAAATAGTCTAGTTTGGTCCTTTTAATTCCTGAAAAATTAAGTTCATCTTTGAACCCTAAGACTATGTCCAACATGTAGTACTCATTGAGGTGATTCCAACGGTACAAATTTCATCTCAATTGGATTTACGGTTTGGGAGATATACATGCATTAAAATAATATTAAATTATTAATTTATTATTAAACAAAAAAAAAGGTCAAAATTTTATGGTTGGGAATCAACTTGGAATCGCCATTTACCCATATCAAACACTTACCCTATCATCAACCGAGCCACCACGTCAATCGTCGAGACAAGATGGAATAAAATAATAACAAAAAGTTAAAAGCAAATTAGTGGGAGGTCATGGGTTCAAACCCTAACCCCCCTAACATTAAAAATCCATTAAATATATATAAATAATTACAATAAAATGTATATTAAAATAAAATAATAAAATAAAAATAAAATATGATAATAAAATATAATTAAAAAAATTTTTTGCCTATGGCTAAGCCCATGGCCAAGCCACTAGTAGACCATGGCCAAGCCTTTGGAAGGCCACAATTGCATAGGGCTAGCCCTTGGGTCAGGCCCAAGGGCCCCCCAAAAAAAAAAGGCCCACATACACAACTGCTCTACCTACACTGCCATCTACTCTACGATCTTCGACGAGGAATCTGCCACCTCTAGCGTTGCCTCCATGACTTTTCTAATTGATTGATCAGCACCGCTAGATCTGGTGGTAGCCCCTGCATCATGTAGTCATTGCAGGAGAGTGTGACGCCGAGCATGCGTGTCACATGTGTCACGTGCTTCCCACATGAATCCTCATGAAAGCTCTACTGGTGCATGCATTTCACGACATTCAGCACTATACCACATAGCCATGTGCAGGAAATGCACTACCACAATTTTTGCAGCTTTGCCATCATCCACCATCTGTGCCTCTACCGCTATCACTTGCACCTCTGCCATCCATGCCTCTGTGCTACCCTCTTACATTGTGTTGTGTCGCTTGTGCAACCTTGTGCAACCACATAGCCCTATGCAATCACACCTACCATGTTGCACTACACCCCATCTTACCTCTTACACTACCCATCATTGCCTCTTGTGCCACGCACCACCACCTTCCATGTCATCCATCACTACCTCCCATGCCACTCATCACTATCTCTCGTGCCATCCATCACTGCCTCCCATGCTGCCCATTACTACCTCTCGTGTCACCCATTAGTGCCTCTTATGTCATCCATCAGTGCCTTCAATGTCATCGTGTGGATCTTGAGATGGCACGTCACTGTGGCCATTACTACCATTCACAACGAAACTACAAATTCTTTGTTTTATGATAGAACATTTTCAATTGTCCATAAACTGATGAAAAAATTTGAAATTCCTATTAATTAATAGAAAAATCAAATTTTTGTCATTGAACTATAGTTTAAATTAGAAATTGGCAAAAATAGCTTCTAAAATTATAATTTTGCACAATGGTAGCAACTAAGATAAAAATTCCATAATTAAACATGCTCGCTCTAGAGTAGAACTGGGATGGGTGACATCTCGAGAAGTCTTTTTTTCGTGCCAAAGGTTCTAAACTCCAAAAGCCATAACTTTGGATTTCAGAAGCCTTTTTTGATGAATGAAGAGTTGTTTTCTATAGATTTCAACCTTCCAAGCTCAATGGTGGAGTTATATTCATCCCAAGAAACCCCAAAAATTAGTTTTTACTCCTTGCCCAATATGATGCCTCAAGATCCTCACAATTTTAATTTTAGCTTCACTCAAATATATGATGTCCATTTTCAACATATGAATAGTCATTCCTAACATTTTTCACCCTTCTAAACTTAATAGTGAGGTCATATTTATCATATGGGAATCCTATAATTCAATGATACTATAAATTTAACCTTTTAAGATTTAGGATTTAGTGCACAGCCCTTGCAGATAATCTTAAGATCACTATGGCATGTCATTAGTTATATTGCCAAAGCTAGTGTCCTCCAGGGGGGTAAAAAGGTCATAAAAAATAATATAGTTAAATATTAATAAAAATCATGTAATGCAATTATATATTACTAAAATTAGATAATATAGTTACGTATTATTATATGATGTCATTAAATATTACTAAAATATGATAATATAACTATAAAAATAGATAATATAGTTATTCAGTTGATGTAGTTAATTATTAGTTGATGTATTAGTTAATGATCAGTATATGTATTAGTTGGAGAATTATTTTAATAAATAGAAAAATATTCAACTGTCAAGAAAAGGGTATATTAATCCATCCTTCAATCAAAACATAGGGCAAAAACAACATGAAGACTCAAAATCTCATTTCGACAAGGAGTATGATACTCATGAAGAAGAATGATCTAGATAAAAATTCAAGAATGAGGATGAAATTTGCAACATACAACATGCTTGCAAGATCCCTAGTGAGTGAGAAACAATATCTACTATGTCCATCATGGGCCTTGGATTGGCATGAATATTGATACCCACACATCTTAGCAGAATTACAAGATTTGGATGCTAATGTCTTATTCTTACAAGAAGTCTTACCATGGGAATTTCTATATCAATTTCATCTAGATTTGGAAAAGATGGGATACAGAGGTATTTACAAGAAAAAAGGTTCTTATGGAAGTTCTTCTTTTGAGCTATACAGATTAACATATTGTAGGAATTACAACATAGATGGTTGTATGATATTTTATAAAAAAGCCAAGTTTGAATTGGTACAACGGTTTGAATGAATTTTAGAAAATATGATTTTTGAAATTCTAGAACTTCAAGTGATGGGAAAGAAAGAATAGTCAAGATTTTGGAAAAATCACATAGCCCTAGTAGTGATTTTAAAAGTTCATCTATCAAGAAGATGTGTATGCAAGGTTAACACACATTTAATTGCCAAACCAACATGTTTAGATGTTAGACTTGTCAAGAAGCATACTTGATTAAGAAAATAAAAGAAAGTTTGAAGAAGAAGTTATTCCTAAGTTGTACTAATTCATTTCCACTTATTCTTTGTGGAGACTTCAATGCAAAAGTTAGAATTAGTGTTTATCAATTCTTAAAATATGGATCTATAAAGGAATCTTTGGAAGATGAATCTAATTTGAAAATAATGTTTCCATCAATTTAGCATGCAATTCCATTAGCCAATGCATATTCTGCTTACTTTAAATCTTCAATACATAAATTAGATTCTAGAATTTAGGAACAAATGATGTTGATGGATAGCACTGATCAAGAACCACAGTTTACAAATGACTCTGTAATATTTAATGAAGATGGGTGAACAAAATTCTTCATTAAAAATTTGGATTATATTTGGTATGATGTTCGATTGTTTCAATTTACCAAGTAACTACAGTTGATTTCTAAAGAACAAGTTGAGAAGAATCAAGACCAAGAATTGCCATCCCAAACAAGACCATCCAATCACCTACCACTTATAATAGAATTACAATTACTTCCATCAATTCATAAGGTTGATCAAGATCAAGAAGTATCTTACTCTTAGTTTTATTTGATGATCTTATTATTTTATTCATTATCTAATTTATTTTTCAATTATATTAATAAAATATCTAAGGTAATGCAAGCTGGGAATAAAGAATTTGCCCTACCTTCACTTGGATAACCATATATGAGTTGCACATTGTGTGACCATGGTTAGAACTAGTGATTGGTAGTTGGTAGATCTTTTATTTAATTTCATATCGTTATCTTAGAAAATGAAGTATTAAGAAATTAGTATTTAATTTTCCATATATTTTTCTCACATATATCTTATTTGCAGAATAAACAAGAAAAAACTTCAAGTTCAAAGGAAAAATCAAATTATTAAAGCATAGGATCATGAAGGAAAGTATTGAAGCTAGAAAAAGATAGAGCACATGGATTTGTTTGAGGAAAAATGAAACCTAAGGAGGGTAGATTATCACATCCTCATTGCCAAATGATGTGGTTGCCTAATGAAGATAGTGTCTCTTCATAACAAGTGTTATTGCCATCTTAACAAGACCTGAAAGGATAGTTGTGATTAAGACCCATGTTGTAATAATAGACGTGTCTCTTGAGGTAACCTTTGGGGGTTTGACTGAAGGCATTTATACCTAGGGTAGAGGTCATGCTAGCATGGGGAATGGTGGAGCTAGTATAGGCAAGTCATGGGGTGGCGAAGCTAGTATAAGCAAGTCATAGGAAGTTAGGTGAAGCTGGATAGGAAGTGGACTGACCATATTTTCTTCATACACAAAATGTCTAATATATTGTATATTTGATGTTTTCCATGACATTCGGGTACAGGATGTTATAAAGAACGTTGAAAATGCCTTGGGAGTTGCCAAATTTGGGTTTTCATTGGTTTTATGTTGGTGAAAGCCAAAACTACGCTAGAACCATCTACATCTAGCATAGAAATTATTGGGCCTTCACTTTAATAGTTAGGCTAGCATAGTTTTCATGAGACCTAGCATATCTTTTCAAGGCTAGCATAGGTTTGGTGAAGGCAATGTATTTTTGAACGACAACTTACTTTTTATAGTGCCCAATGTATTTTTGATAGCCTTTGTACATCAAACTTACAAAAAATTAAAAAAAATACACTACAATGAATGGCCTTTCACACCTACAAATTACATCAATAGATCATTAATCATGGTATAAATTTGTAGCTCCAAATTAGTAATGATATGGTCTATTTAAACCAAATTTCTACACTTTGAAGAGACTTTTTGACAAACTGGCAATTGATTGAGCATTAGAGACTCTCAGTGCAATTACATAACAGTAAAAATTCAAGAAATAATTCACCATTTTTACAACCAATGTGGTAGATCTACACCTAAGAACTAGCAAGGAGTCTCAAAAGTTGAAGCTTGGAAGCACCTAGATTGTGCAACTAACTATAGGGCACAATCTACTAGTTTCACTAGGCTTGAACCATTACTTGGGTAGCTCCTTATGTACCTAGGCATACACTTGTATAGATTTGAACTTTTTTCTTGCAACATTCTTATTATTTTAATAAAATTTTCATTTCATTTATTTGTGCAAGATTATTCCAAGTTAATTCTTGTACTTTCTCTTAGATTAGATTTGCATGTTTATATTTAATTTATTTTCATTTATTTACACGTTATAAGTCCCTGGGTGATTGACAAGACTCTCCATGATGCCTTGGATCCTCTTTCTTGGAGGTCCATGGGATCCAAGATTAAACTATTTTCATCAAAGATCTTCAGTCTTTTAGCACCAAATTTTTCTAGTGCAAAAATACCATTTCTCCTAGCTTGAGTCTTTGTTGATTGTATGACCTTATCATATTCTTGATAACTTGGTATCTTTCTTATACTTGGCTAAGAAGTAATCTAAGTAGAGCTTCTTGGAGCATAGATGGTGTTGAATAATCTAGTAGCAAGATAATATTACATTTTAAGTCCCTCCATTTAAACCATTCATTCTAGTGAAAAATGAATGTCAAATCAACTTAATATAAATTAGCATGAGCATATGATATTTTGGTTTGTATTGGTCTACTTCAGTTGTCTTTATTATAATTTTTATTATTACTTTTATTAAGCTTAATAGTAGGTGGATATTTCACTTTATGTGTGGAAGCCTTTTTAAGTCAATTAACACTTAAGTGTGTGTCCTTTAGAAATTATTCTAAGTGTTGAAAGATAAGCTTAAAAATACTTAATATACTGAATTGTATTAAAATTAATTAACTAGAAAACATTGACACATCCTAAGAAATGATGCCAATGATGAGTGTTAATAATCTAAACACTCAACTATACAAGTCACAAGTATTCATATGTGGCCATATTATAATTTGTGAATTGACAAGTAAGCTAATGATAAATTTCTAATCATTATCTTCTCACTAGAGTAATCAAAGTGCAAAATGCATGGTTTAACTCTTAGTGAGCTATATGATTAGATGATGTTGGTTGGATCTATGTGTAGTAACAATAATCATAGTGGAATAGATATGGGTTTTATTAACTAAGGATAATGAAAATATTAAGCTACCCTAGCCTATTGGTAATAAGTATTCATTTCTAGCTTATTGTACATGTTTTGGGCTAATGTAATTATTACTAGGATTACCGAGTACCTTTACTAGTAAGTGAATCAATCAAAGCTATTACTGAATTATCAAATAATTACACTTTATGCTCAAAACTAGTCATAATTATTTTTTCCATACTAACAAATAGTAGAATAATAAATCAATTAGGAAATATAAATGATAATGTAAAAATAAAAGACATAGGAATGTAAATTTATTTTATATAAGATGTTGCAATGATGAAGAATAATCATCATCTTGATTGTCATTCATGAATTTTATCTAGGAATAATCCATTTAAATAAAGATATCATACAACTATAATTATCTTTATTATAGGCATCACATCTAAATCTAGGCTCATAAAAGTAAACTACAAAAAATTTGTTAAAGGTTGGTAAAAATGTATCCCTTGTCATGATGATAGGCTTATATTTATAGGCATTACCATAGCCTACTACATTGTATCTATGACATTGCATATTGAGCTATGATAGCACATCTATGATATTGTAGTCAACATAATAAATAGTTTTATCACCAAAAAAATTAAGTCATAAAGTTCTCAAGAGGAGAACCAAATATGAAAGTAATTGTAATCATAGATAGATCACATGAGATTGTACAAAAGTATGTAGTAGTGATAAAGCCTATAGAAGAATGAAGGAATTCATTAAAATAATTGAAATAATGATTCCAATGAAATAGAATAATCTAGATTTATTTATACATATGATAGATGAAACCACCAAAACTTGTGGAAATTTTGTTATGTTTATATTACTAATCTTAGTAAGGATTATATTTTCTTTTCTTTCAACAATTTGATATTACATAACTTATTATATATAATAAACTTGTAAAGATATTTACAATAATTATTATGTTACGTTTATTTTATATAAATAGGCTGACCATTATAATATGTCAAGGATTTGAGGATAGTTTTTGTAGCCCATTTAATCTATATATGTATAAGAATGCTCATGCTTTACTATATTTTTGAGACATTGTATATCATACCTTAAAAATGTAGAGGCATTATTTGGTTGGTTAGAGCATGTGACTTGTAGTTTACAAGTTAGAGTTTTAAAGCTAATGGGTATGTAGAAATATCATGCATCTATGTTTAATAATAATATCATGAAAGTTCATATTTACTATATATGCTAGGAGTACATATAGTCATCTAGTTCTAATTTTGACAACCACCAACCCCACACACTAAAAATTATGTTATTTATCTTAGTGTATAAAGTTTAATTTCTAAATGATATATAAAATATTATTTTTATACTTATATAAAGAAATTAAAGAAATTATGGAAACATAACCACTTAAGAAACTAGATACCTAGAGTTTATACATGAATTTTAGCAAATATTTTAATTTAATTTATTCTTATTGAAAAAATTATGTAATATAATCTATGCATATTTGAAACTATTTTTAATCTATTACAAATACCGAATAAATGAAAATACTCATCTACTGATTCTTTTAAAAATTTTATTAAAATAAAAATTTAAACTTTTAGATTGATGTGAAGATCATAAGACCATAGAATTATATTTTAAAGGTTTGTGATTTAAGCCATTTTCTTTATATAAATAATATAGAATTCTAATTTTAGCTATTCTTTGTAGAAGTAGTAGCAAAATTTCTCATTCCATCTATTTGGAGAATATTATATTTTGTGAACATTAAAATATTATTTTATGTAATTTATATATAGCTTAGTATAATCAATTAGGATATAACTAATAACCTATAGAAAAGAAAATCATAAATCTTTTTACTAAGCTACATATCATTATAGATGAAATTTATAAATGAATTAAAGGTAATCACAATAATTTTATCATTAATAATACTAATCAAGGATTTTATTATTCAAGAAATCCTATGATATTATATTCTTACTTATGAAGATCCAAATATCTAAAGGAATTGACTATTTTT
Organism: Gnetum montanum; assembly: GCA_015680685.1. Lineage (NCBI taxonomy): Eukaryota > Viridiplantae > Streptophyta > Gnetopsida > Gnetales > Gnetaceae > Gnetum > Gnetum montanum. The sequence goes on from MNCI01003851.1 coordinate 403,725, forward strand.
ACATTTGCAGCCCCAAATTTAAAATTATGATTTGTATTTCTTGTGAGCCAAATTATCATTGTTTGTCCACATTGACTTGTAGGGTATAATAGAAACAAAAATTTTCTAGAATTTACAACATATTTGGCATACTATTTTGGAAGGTAATAATTAAGGTGGTATCAAGTGCATAAATAAGGAGATTCACTACATAGGATCCTATCTTGATAGTATGTTGATGGTTTCTTGTACATATTCAATCTTATAGCTCTTTAATAAAGAGATAAAAGGGCTGGAAATAAAGGGTATCCTTTATTTACCAAAATTCTACTTTAAAATTGAAAATTATCCTATAACTACTTATCTTTGAGCTTTATGATGACTTTTTCAAATAGCTTTTTTATTGTAGTCATCAAATCTATAGAAATGCCTAATTTATTTAAGTGTAACCATAATTTTTTTATGAATTATAGAATTATATGTTTTTTCATAGAGTTAAAAAAGCAAATAAATAATTTTCCATGAGGCCTTTTCATAGCTATCATGAATATTTGAGTGAAACTAAGTGGTCAACTATGAAATGGTTCTTTCTAAAACTAGCTTGTCACATTGCTCTAATGTTGTTACTTGATATTCAAGTGCTAAAATTGGTGTCTAACAACTTATTAATGATATTAATTACAACTATGCATCATTGTTGCAAGCCATTATGCATAATTATGTTTAGTTTGTGATAAAGTATTCTCTAAACAAATTTCCTTGCCCATTTAAGTAATTCATCATACCAATCATGAAAACCACCATCTTTTCCAATAGCCATTCTATTAATTCCTTTTATTAATTCATTTATATTAAAGTGGATGAATGCATGACAAAAACTAAATTAGTAATTATTAGCTTCTTTTAAAAATAAATTATTATAAAATGCACAAATTTCATAAAAATAGATATTAAGTTATGTAGAAACCTTGTACTAAAAATACTTCTAAAAAATTTTGGTCTTTTTTGTATCATGCATGTAAAATGCTCTTGTGATTCTTTGATCAAAATTCTTTTTTCTCCTAGATAAGTATGTGTACTTAACTAAATTTTGGCTTTTTTTTTTCATCATCTATTTTAATATTTCTTCTATCCTATATACAATCATCATTAAACTAATTTTTTAGCATTATGCTTATGATCATTAGTAAAATTTTTATCTACCTATAACAAAATCTACTTTAACTCCTTAATATAAAAAAGGTTTATCACCTACAAGCCTAATGCTCATCCTACCAAGGTAGGATCCTAGAATGGGTGGTGGATAAGCAAAAGCCTAACTTCTTTTGAGTGGTTGTGCCTAGGGTTGAATCTAGGTCTTATAGCTTGAGAAACAAGCATCTTACCATCACTCTAAGTGGTGTTTCCTTCAAATTGTTAATATATCTTTTAACATTCTACTAATTTTTCACCATCTCTTTATATTTTTCTTTGGTCTATAATATTAGTTTTATTCAATAGACTTATTTTTCTTATTATTTTCTACATCTCAAAACACATAGATTTGTAATAGAAACTTTAAATGATTCTACCATCTCATCTTTGACTTTAACCTCTATGATACACTAAATACTTTCAATGAAAGATGAAAAAAATAACTTAAGAATTAACACCTTGAAATCTTGTCAAAGTGAATATTGTAGAATTTGAAGAAATGTTAAACCATTGTAGATAAGTAGATGTAGAGCCTTTCTCCATCCCAAAAGATGTTATCTCATTCAATTAATATTGCTTTATTAAGAGCATTAAATCTAAGAATGATCTAGATTAATATTTATGTTACTAGTTTTATTCTATCATTGAATAATTTTTTTGACATGATACTACTTTGTACAAATTAAAATATCCACTTCTATTCAAAATTCTATAATTCCTATTTGTAAATGCTGAAAAGAATAGTCTATATATCAAGATCTATATTATTGTAGATTGTAGCTTCTATAAGATCATAACCATGCTAGTGATGGATTTTTATCTAAATATATTACTTATGTTCATCTATCTTATATACCTATACAAAATGCTCCAAATATTTTCTAAGAAAACATAACCTTTGGAGGACCTTCTTCTACCTTCTCTAATATTTTTGGTAAAGACTTAATGAACCCTAGAATAGTAAAATCTTCTAATCCTTCATCCTTCTACATTTTTATTGAATTAACAATATCAAAATAACCAAAGAAATAAAGAATTTTTAAATAAAAACTTTTATGTATAATAGCACCATGAATATTAATAAATCCATAACATAATATGCCTAGATTATTTTTGAAAAATTATTGGAATATTATTTACTTGTATTAAACTACTAGACTTGCATCATTTTGGTATGTTACAATACCTTTTTTGTCACAACTTTGATGTTTTTCTATTATTTAGCTCTTTCTATAAGTTTCTTATTCCTGAGATCCTCATTTATCTAAATTCTATTTCTATGTTTAGTTTGCTTTAAATAGCTATAATGCCTTCAAACATGCTCTTTATCTTCTACATCATAAAATTTAATAATTATGTGATGAGGTTCTTTATTTAAAGCTCTAACTAGTTGATTAAGAGGAATAATATCCATATCTTCATTGATGATTTTTGAAATCTCTATGATATGCATATCTTTATCAATGTTATAATATCAAAATAAATAACAATTATTAAATAACAACATAATGTAGAAAGTTTAACTACTATTGAAGATCTCAGTGCAATAGTTTATAAATGGAAGTATTAGTATGATGGATGAACAACTATTAGAATAGAAAAACATATTTTGATTTGCACATGACGATTGCCTTGTTATATTTCCTCTATAGTCATCTCAAGGTAACTCTTGCATTGATTTTCATTTTTTTCACTTTTTGAGAGAGAGAGAGAGAGAGAGAATGCCCCTAAGCTAGCATTTAGAGTGCTAGTATTGGGATTCAAATGAGTACCTTGAAGGTGTAATGTGTATGAGCTAGCCAACTAGGCTATAGTTATTGTTATGCATTGATTTTCTTTATTATTCATATGAAAACATTGAATTCATTAAGAAGTTAAAAAATGGAGATGATTTGATGGAGTCTTATCATCATCGTTTAAAGTTTTTGTTACAAATTAAAATTTATTCTCAAACAATCAAAAATAGGAATAGAGAAAATTTTTAATATAGATTCATCCCAAAATTCAAGGAGAAATGTATTAATGCAACACCTAATGAATGAAATCTTGAAAGAAAGCTAATTATCTTGAGTAAATTTTGCTTATAGAAACTAAGAAAGTTGTGCATTCACAACAAGAAGATTCTCAGAAGACTTGGTTTGATGAGAATTCTATGTATGCTAGATAAAATATTAAGAATGCAAATAAGTAAGAAAGAAAAAGTTTAATTAAGACATATAAATACTTAATTACAAAAAAATGAAAAAACATTATTAGGAAGCAACAAAAATATTTTTCTTATACCATTAAAAAGGAGCCTAGATAGTTTTGACAATGTTTTTATCATAAGGTCTCTTCATCATTTAATTTTTATATTCAAGATATATGTTAATTTTACAATGAATCATTTATAGAAGAAGATGATAACGGTACTACTATTGTATATCAAGAACCTCTTCAATTCACTCTTAAGGAAGTCACAAAGGGTATTTAAGAGCAAGCATCTTGCAAAGCTATAGATTCAAATGGTTTTTATATTGAATTATTAAGGTGGGTAGGACCCATTATTCATAAATAATTTTGGCATAGATTAAATTCAACAATTAATCAGGAATTAGATCAACCTTAAAAAATAGCAAGGCTATATTATTATATAAAATAGGGGTAAAACTAATTTGAACAATTATCAAATTATTATTATGAGTAATATTATTTCTGGGGTATTGGACATCCCATTAGAAAAAAAAGAAGTAATTCTTAGGTTGAAGTTAACTAAGTCAAGGTAAGGTGATAAGCATGCTTTAGATAAAATCACACCACTATTGAACACTTAGTTATTCTCATACACTTCATGGAGTTTGTAAAAAATCCTAACAAAAAATGTAATTATTTATTTATTTTTTGATTTTGTAAAACCATATGATTTAGTGGTTTACAAAAATCTATGGTGGTGCTTGTATAAAATTGACCTTCCTTTATAATTGATTACAACGATATAAACTAAAAGATTGTATGAAGAAGTGATTACTCAAATTACAAATTACAATTCAAAGAAAAATTTAAATTTTATTGTAAAATTGAAATTAAAAAGGTTATCCACTTTCTTTAACTATTTTGGTACTTTTATTGATGAAATATAGGACTAATTATGTAGTAAGTATGATAATCATGCTATCAAAATTGCATCCTATAATGGAGCATATGTGTGTGAGAGAAATTGAAAAACCATTATCTTTAGTAGGAAGATTTATTATTGTTTATAGGAATTTAAAGTCACAAATCATTATTCATCCTTTATGGATTTGTTAAAATGTTTATAGGATAATTAGTAGCATTCTTTCATTTTCTAAACATGGCACCTCCTCTCACTAATGCTTCATAATTTCTCACCCCATTGCCTATTTCCTACCTACCTAACCATGCTAACTTTCCATAGTTGAGAATCATCCTATATGTTTTGTTTCCTCTAACTCATTATCATTAAGAAACTTTCTTCTCTCTAATGCCTAGTCCACCATCTAGACTAATTCACCTACCACTCCACCATCTTCAACATGGTTTCACCTTGTTAAATCTCATATCACATAATTGATTAAGTAATATTTTAACATTTGTTTTGGTCACTTCAGGCTTTCTTCCCAATAACTAGACTCTTAGGAGAACCTTATCCCCTATCCTATCTGTGATGTTATCAAGGATTGTTCCACAAACAAGTTCAAAACTATGGTGCCTCCTAGAATTATTGAGCAATAGATACAGTACTATCAATATACTTTGCTTGGCACTTTCCCAAGACATGTTCTATCACAACCTAAAAATTTATATATAAGCTTAATTATTTAATTTAATGCATGTGATTAATTCTTTAATGCTATCATATATGTTTTAATAGAATAGTTCTAATGTTTTTTTTAATTAAATCACATCATTATATTATTATTATTGTTGTTATTGTTAGTTTTCTACTATTGGAGTTCAATCATAGATCTACTATATATTTTATGATTAAATGTTAAAATCCAATTACACATGGAAGTTTTTTTTGTTCACTATCATGCCTTTATAAGCATGTAACTATGCATATTTTATTCTGTATGCACATTCAATTATGTATATTCAATATTTAGTATGTAGATTTAATTATGCACATTTATGCTTTATTATGCACATCTACTTATGCATCTTTTATTTTTATTATGTACATGTGATTCTAGAAAGCTCTATCATGGAGCAATTTTGAATCTTAACCCCATCTAGATCATATCCCTTGTTACTTTTTGTCATTAAATTAGAATTTGAAGTTAATTTTTAATTATAATTTAAAATTGCATAAATCATCTTTATTTTAGAAGTACTTTAGGATGATGTTATACCTAGAATTTGACATTACCAATGTTGTTAGACCATTTAAAAACATTATCATTCATCATAGATTCAGTACAATTAGAGTTATGATTTTCGAGATATCATATTTTCTTGTTTGTTATAAATTCTATAAAGTTTCAACATTTGAACTATGCGATAATGATAAGTGATGTTTAAATATGATTTCAATATACAACTAGGTAAAGCACTTGATAAGGATTGTATAGATTCAAATGGAATTTGATTTGGAGTTTGAGTGTGCCTATTATTAGGTCTTGAACCTCAAAAGTATTAGTGGAGAAAGTAATGAAGTAAAAAAGTTATGAAAAATGTTAATGTTAAGAAAATTATTAAAATGAAAATTCAAAATTCTTTTAAAAAACGTTAAAGGTGGTTCATGTGAGGTGGTTTCAAAAATAGTAAACATATAAGCTTATCTGTATAAATGACATTTAACATACATATTTCACTTTCTTGTCTCTCTTCTTTTTCATCTTGCCTATGCATTTGGGTTTTTAGTCATCTGTTCTAAATAAAAATCATTTTTTGGCCCTGTTTCTTCATTTTCAAGTTAATTTTACCCTTGTTTCTTTTGTTTCTGAACATGTATCTAATCCAAGTGTTGTGCTACATGTGATTCTTCCACTTATAAATAGAGTTTTTCCTTTTAATCATCTTGTTCTAAATCATAAAGGGGTGTTCTAGCACATTAGTTCAAAGTGAAGTAAAAGGCTGATTTTGGACATCTTGAGAGAAGCAAAGGAAATACAAAGATTGTGAAAGCCCTATCTACTCTATAACAAAGAATATTTTACATTCATTTTTATGTAGCTACCCCATTTTATTTCAAATTTTATAAGAAAGCTTATTTTACTTTTCTTTTCATGTTATTCTCCTATATTGTTGTGGATTATATATATATATATATATTTTTCCTTTCTAGTTTTTCATTATTTTTCCCATGATTTTAATTATTATGTCATGATTTTATCAACGTTTCCTTAGCTTGGACTTGTTTTTATATGGAAATCAATATTTTAATATTGTCTACATCATTTTCTTTTCTTTTGATGAATTTTTTAAATTGTTAAAAAATTTTCCAAATTGCATCTAAGATATTTTATGATTATTCTAGATCAACTCTTAATATAAATAAGATTTGTTGAGAATTTGTATGGAATTTTCGCTAACATTGATTTTTGACTATTTTGAAAATCATTTAAATTTCTAAAATAAAGTAACAATATTTATGTGATTGACATTGCTCAATTAGTAGTGGGAACTAAGAATCTTTTAGATGCCCCTGTTTGTATGTAGTAGTGGAGTGTTCTTTAGTGGGATCCATCTCATAGGAACAAGGGTAGGGATAGATTTCCTACCTTGGATTTTAATTTAGAAGTTCATGTGAGGCTAGAAAACTAGCCAAGATCATAACACTAAGTAGTTGAGTCTAATGATGTGCAATGAGGCATAGTCAAGATGTATCCTTTTGATAATGCATATGCCTTTGCTATTGAGGATGTTAATAGTAAGGCTATTTTCAAGACTTGATCATGAATGGTTTGTTTGAAGTCACAAGGATAATTTGATGATAGTAGTAAGGTAATTTCAAGATCTATCAGTGCATTCCTTTGTCAATAAGGATAACCAAGAGCTAGTCTTTAGAGATGCCTATACAAAATATACACAATTTGGATTTTTGTTGGACAATTTGTAATTTCTTTGAACATTAAATAATTAAAAGGACAATCCAATGATAGTAGTAAGGTTATTACAAGACTTGTGGATATATTCCTTTGGTAGTGAGGGTAACTAAGAGCTAGCCTTCAAAGACGCATGGATTAAATATATATTATTTGGATTTTTAGATTTTTTTCAGATTTCTAGAAAATTTGTGACATTTTTAGACTTTGAAACATTTTGAATATTTACTTTGAAACTTTTGTGTAACGCATGTCTTGAGAATTTTGGCATAGAACCTTTATGCTCCATGAAGAGGGAAATAAAATAACCTTTCTTATTTCAGGGGTTCTGACTACTCTTGCATTTTGATGTAGAGAGCCCAGAGTAGCCTTAGAAACATCGAAAGAGAAACATGAAAAAAAGGTGAATTGATTTTGCATAAGATGGATCCTATAAACTTATAAATTAACTTTTATATATTTTTTATTTTTGTAAAATAGAAATCTTGTACATGTTTTGGATACTTGAGTTATGTATCTATTTTTTGAGTAAATAATAAAATATAATAGATATGAAATTTTGGTCTATGTTATTTGGATCATGAGATTCCAAGGACCAATTTTCATTTCATTGCATGCTATATGTTTGGGAAAATTTAAGATTACTTATTATATATTAATATTTTATCCAATTATCATTTTTAATTTTATTATTTAATTAGGTAAATTTTAAATATAAATATCTTTTTTTTCTAAATGTATGATTAAGATAAAACAATTATGTTAGAATTTATTATTTTGTGTACTATTTTATGATGCAATTAGTGAAATGTTTTGACATCTACATTTTTGTAGATGTACAAATCTCTATTTTATTTAATTATGTATACAAGTAATATGAAATTTTATTGTATTATACTATTCCATTGTATTTATGCTTATAATTAATAAATTTTATCTATTTTATAACTTCCTTCTGAATTAGTAAATCAAGGTTAAATCCAAATCTTTGGGCTTTGATATCACTTTTATTAGTTATTTATAGAAATTTATAGATAATTAATAGGATTGTTACATATTCTTAATCTTAAGAGGATTACATAGGAGGATCACGAATAGTGTTCTTGATTTTCCCTATTACGGGTATTGTAGCTACTTTAACCTTTTCTATGTGTTTAAGTTCTCGATGCATTGTCACATCTTTAGCAATTCATGAGCAGCAAATTTACTACTAGATTGATACTAGTTGTTATGATTGCATTGTCAACCATCCTTAAGTAATTTAGTTTTATTTGAAAAGGCCTAGTTCTAACATTTTATATCATGTGTAATATCGTTACTTATTATCATCTTAAAGGTCCCAATTTTGGCATTTTCCATAACTTGTGATAATATTGACTTAGCAATTGTTTAGCAATTCTACATCAACTTTGATGTTTTCTGTTAATTCTGAATTATTCCAATTTTAATGTCCCACATCATTATTTTAATTATTGATTTTCCACATCATCATTCTACACAAGTAAAATTTTTACAATAACTTTAACTTTACACAATAAATTTTTTATCTAGAATCTTTCAAAATTTTTTGTAGGCCTTGATGCATCATTTCTTGATATTCTATGAGACATCTCTAACTAATAAATAGAAGCCATACCTCAATCAAAAAACTAAGTTATGTACTCTGAAAGAAAAAGATCTTTGAAAACATCAACTATAAGACTCTTTTAGCATGTCTGAGTCATACTAAAATTATAATTTCTTTTGCTCTTGCTTTCTTCTCTCTAGTACATATTATATCTCCATTTTGTTAAGCGCTTAACACATGGTGGATTCTATTGGATATGAATCCATGCTTTGATTTGATTTAATCAAATCCTTGTCCTACTCTTCTAGATTTACATTCATATTAGCTTGTTTCCTTAACAAGATCTTTATTAAGCACATGCATCAAAGAGAATTAGGTTAATGCAACTCCTTCTTAGTTGTCTCTGATCAATTGATCACATCTCCAAGAATATTTATTACTATTGCTAGGTTCCTTTTTCTTCCATATATTTGTTACTATTATTTTTTTTTCATTTAGAAACTTTTATCCTCCAATATTTGGAGAAAATTTTTAAATACCATTATAATGATTGATTTGAGGTTAAGAATTTATTTTTATTTTTAGATCCATTCTCTTATTTTTTTTTCTTCTCCACATACCAAGTATCTTTAAATATCTTTTGTGTTCCTTTTTCAAATCTCAAGTAATGTCCTTTCCTCATATTTCTATTTTATAAATAGAATAGAAGTTATTTCCTTGACATCCCATTTTCTTTAATCTCACAACATTTTTGACTTCATGTTGTTTCTTCTCTAATCATTATTCCATGTTTACTGCACATTCATTTTGATCTAAATTCTAATCTATGTTTCATGCAAGTATAGCTTCTATTGATAATATATTTTCAACCTATAAGTCACCTTTTGATTTAAAGTTTTTTAGCTTGTTTGATACCTACAAAGTATTTGACTCATTTCATAAAAGTTGTTGTAAGTTGATCATGCTAATTATCATCATAAGATCTTTGATGTTAGAAAGATGATGGTCCATTAGAAATTATGCATTGTTTCTTAAAATTTATCTATCAACAACCTTAATTTCTATCATTGTGATTTTCTACCATCTTTTGCTAAGTTTCTTTAAATATGTTACATCATAACTTTTAACATCATGTCAATTTTCTCTATTAATTTAATTTTTTTTCTAAAACATTTTCTACTAACATTTCCTATTAGCTTTAAATATATTTGTAGAAATCTATAACATTGATAATAGCTCTATGCATCTTTGCAATCATGATAAGACAATTGTACATGACATCATCATCAAACAATAATTTCTTCAAGCTTCACAAACTCATTATCATGAGGTGCAATCAAGGATTTTTTGAAGAATCGACTCAAAGAGACTATAATATAGATTGTGCAATGGGGGAGCTTGGCAATTTTCAAACCCTAAAAATTCTAAAAATGATGTTAGAGTATAATAATGCTAATGACCTACCATCTTTCCTTCATAATCTAGATAATCCCATCAAGCTTTTTTCAAGTGAAGTGAAAAAAATCATTGAATTCATCATGAAGTAGGAAAAGATAAAAAAAAAAAAGGATTCATTTCTAGATAGAAGAATCTAGGATGATAATCATATTGGAACAATGTCTTAACCTTAATATCACTATCATAGAAAAAAATCAACGATAGTCTTATATTTTAATGTTCATTTGATTAACGAAGATGAAAAATAGCTAGCTAGAAACATGATTAGGTCTAATCATTTATCTCATCATATGCATAATATTAATGTTACTATTGCATATGCTTCAGAGCCTAAACCTATCTCCTTTGGGATGGATCAGCCAAGTGCTAGCGTTTTGGTTAGCTCTATTCCCATGTTTTATAAACTCTTTCTTCCTAAAAATACTACTAGTAATTCATATTTTTTGTTCCAATATCTAACCTTTTTCTTAGGTCATCATATTCTATTCCTAATCTTCAACCTACTATTTCATCATTTTTCTCTATTTTATTTTCTACTATTATCACTCATTCCCAACTCAATCCATTTTAGCCTTATTACACACAACCTGCTCTCTTGTGTCTTACCTTTTCAATCTCATTTAGCTTACCCTTCTTACTAACATGTGGGATTATCATGCACCAATAACGTGTTCCATGTATGGCTATAAATAAGCTTGGATTACTTCTTTCTATAACCGATCCACAATTGTTGGCATTACTTAATGATGTTACGTCTCACCTCCAAAGTAATAAATATAAGATAGAAAAATTTCTAGCTATGGAAGATGGTTCATCCACCTCTCTTGATTAAGTCCTCAATAACCCTGTCATTTTGGAGATCCAAGAAAGCATTTAGCAATGTTTAGAAATGAATGCATGATTTTTAATCCTTCTCCTTAGATTATGCCGAAGTGATTCTCCAATTCACTTTCTAGAAGATCACTTGAGTGGTACACATCCTTGGCAAATGTCTGTATTACCTTCTTAGAATAGTTTCTAGCTACATTCATTAAGTGATCTAAGTTTAATGTGTCTTAAAGTAATAGTTTTATGTTCTTTATGAGCATGAAACTAGCTCCAAATGAGCCAATAAATAAGTTCATCTCCCAATGGATAATAGCTTCTTCAAAGCTACCTCATCATCTTAAGGAATGTCATCCTCAAGATATATTTAAAACTATAGTAATTAACTACATTTAGAAGATGATGGCTATCCTAAGCTCAATTATCTAAATGATGCATTCATAGATAGTAAGCATATTAAAGAAGCTATCATTTAAGATTGTGATAAAGAAGTCATATCAAAAAATAATAAAAATAATACAATTTCTAAATAAGAGAAATGATAGTTAACTTTACAATCTTTCTCTTCTATTTCAAAGGAATAGATCAACATTACTCCCTCCTATTTATCTTCTTCAAATCACCTATGTAAACCTCCAAGAAACAAGGACCAATAACAATCTTCTTAGAGATAATCACTTAAGGAAGAAGCAAGTGTATAATCAAACAAGGGTGCCATCACATGGAACTAATAGTAATGGATTCTTCCTAGAGATAAGAAGAAAATCATAAAGTTCAAAGTGATATGATTACAATAAGTACTATTAATACCATGAAACTATTGGACATGATACAAATAACTACAGGAACTTGAAGAATAATATTCAAGATCCCATTGAGAACGGGAAGATAGGCATTGAAAGTGATCCATCAATGATGCATCCAAACAATTAGTAAATAAAGACTTTTTAGGATCCTTTTAGGGCTAAAAACATCATTTTTTATATTTTTCCTAGAAAGGAATTCTAATCATTCATTTTCAAGAAAAATATATGTCATTTGTTGGTTTGATTAAACATACTATAGAAAAGACACAAGCTAGTAGATACCTAGAAGATAATTAAATGATGTAGGATAGTAGGGGAGAAAATCTATGACATCGTTGATAAACCTACAGTGGATTACTATGCTATAGAAGTGGGACATGGCTAGATCCCAAAAAGCATACATAAAATATGTAGATAAAGCACTTCCTAAATCATTCAATTCTCTAGTAGAGACATTCATTTGACCTCATCAATGTAGAACATGAATAGAGAAAGTGATAGAGAAAGAAAGGGAGATAGCGGAAAATAAAAAGAGAAAGTAATAAAAGTATGTAAAATTATTTTAGGAACATCACCAATACACCAATGGTAGGGTGCTATGTCATAGAAGTATGAAATGACTAGATTCCTAAAGCTAACCTATTTCTTACCTTACTCATATGTAGATTTCACACCACCTAGGTCATTGTAGACTCAACACTCCCTCAATACATTAGTGAAGAGATACTTGTTCAACCTCACTAATGATAAATATAGAGAGGAATGGAAATAGATGAAAATAGGTAATGATAGGAAGAAGAGAGAAATATAGTACAAGGAAGTAGAAGTGATAGCATAAAAAAGCAGTAATTAAAGAAAAGTAGAGAAAGAAAATAGTATATCATCCATATAATTGTCATGAGGATGATGTTATATTATAGAAGTAGGACATTGCTAAATCCTACATAATATATGTTCAAGAAAGATTTCATATATATTGTTGTAGTAACCCCTACCTATCCTTCTCCAAAAATACCCTCAATCACATCCTCACATAAAGCAATGAGATATTCACTCATTCAAAAGTCTTAGTAGTTGTGCTGAGCACATAGAGGAGAATGGGGTAGATATCATAGGGAAATAAGAAGAAAACAACTAGATATATAGTAGAATATGAGATAGAGAGGAGGGTTATAGATGTAAAAAAATGTAAGAAAAATAGGGTTTAGAAAAAACTTGTTATCACAATGTAATATGTATCTCGTTGTAGTAGAGAAGAGCTAGCAAAAAATAAACTACCACTGAGTGAACACTCATTTAGTTTTGAATAACCAATAGGTTCAATGCTATTGTTTTGGTATATGTATTAGCACTTAAGAAAGCTTATGTTAATTAGATTTAGAAATTGATGTCGTTATAGATAAGAAAAAATGTAAGTATCATTTTGTAGACACTGAACTACTAGGAAAGGACCCTGCCACTTAGAAGAAAACTTGGTATCTTGAGATTTTAGAAAATGATAATGGACCATATCACCTTTATAAATATCTCTAATTTAAACATGTATAGAGTAGAAATATTGAATATCTACTTGCTATTCATGTAGAGTAGCTTGCTGATATTTTTCAAGAAGATCCAATTCAACACATTGGATGTTATTGTTGTCCTGATCTAAACATCAATTACACAAAGAAACATAGAGAGATGAGATACATAACTCAGCTAGTAAGATTAACTCAAAATCATTGGTTAGGAAGTATGGAGTAAAATCAATAGTTGTAGAAAAAGTGGTACAATAGACACAAAGGACATAGGATAGCTATATGTGCCAATTGCATTGGATTTTATTGATCATTATATTAAGAAAGATGATGAAATTCTTTTAAATCTCTCTAATTTAAACATTTTTAAGATAGAAACACTTAATATATGCTTGATATTCTTGTAGATGTTGAAGAGTAGCTTGATAATGTACTTCAAGATGATTCAACTCAATGCATGGTATGTTATTATTATCCTAATCTAAGCACCAATTACATAAAGCAACATGAAGAGATGGGATACAAAGCTCAACTAGTATGATTACTTCAGAACGATAGGTTAAGAAGTATGAGGTACAACTAGTAATTTTACAAAAAATGGTACAAAGAAAGGGAATGGAAAGTATTTAAATATTTCTAATTTAAACATGTCTAAAGTAGCAATGCTAAATATCTGCTTAATATTCATGTAGATGTTGAAGAGTAGCTTGCCGATGTTCTTCAAGAAGATTCAACTCAATGCATTGCATGTTGTCGTTATTCAAATTTAAACTAAGTATGTGGAGCAACATGGAGAGACAGGATAGAAATATTAACTAGTAATATTACCTTAGAACCATAGGTTAAGAAGTATGGAGTATGACTAGTAGTTATATGAAAGTGGTACAATAGATCTAAAGGGCATAGAATAGCTATATGTGCTAATTGCATAGGGTTTTATTGACTATGATATGAACAAAAAGAATGAAAGTTTTTTTAATGGACTTATCCTAAGTATTAGACTAAGCATAATATGGTAATGAAAAGAATTTGGTGATCTGATACATGAAATAGAAATTAGTTGAATTCTTAGTTTTGAACTAAGGTTTGTTATTAGTTACAATTTGGAGAAGTATGCTAAAGCAAGTTATGATGTTGTTGAGGATGAAACAATAAATAAAGTAGGGCTTGTTGAAATGCAAAGAAATAGATTATAGCCATAGTAAATTATTTCATAGTATTCAACATAAATTAGTGCCCAGCATATGAAGGAGGGCTAATAGCACCAATAAGATCAAAATTCCATTTTCAAAGGATCATGTGATTTGAGACATGTTAAGATTCTATAAAGAAATGTAAATAAGAGAGCCATGCATTTGGTAAGTATTGAATTTATTGACTATATGATAGATATCTTTGGCTAAGATTAACTACCAATAGTCCATAGAAATGATGTGAGTAGCTAGAGAGCATGAATCTAAATATCCGCCATAAACTCCTAAGTAAACTTAATCAAGGACTATCCTAGAATTTTTAGGACTAAGAAAAAATATAAGAACAAATATAAAAGAAACTTGACAAAGGATATTAGGATTCACTAATTAGAAATGTTGGCTATGTTTATGTAAAGCATTATTTTAAGTAGGCATAAGGTAACTAGGAGTTTTCTTAATAGTGAGGTAATAAGAAAGATCATTGTACTACTGATTATCATCATTTGTGTTGGTATCACTTATAAAAACATTAGGATATTGCATGATATGTGTTAAGAAAATTAACTACACAAATTAATTTTGCATAGTGAAATGATCATAATGGATGGAAAAGGTTGCTAATGCATCAGCTAGCATGTTTTCAAAGTGTGGGATGTGGCTCAAAGCATGAGTAGAGAAGCAATAGAATAGCTCCTTAGCCATTTGTAGGTAAGGAACTAAGTGATGGGACATGCAATCATAGTAACCATTAACTTGATTTATGATGAAATGAGAGTCATCATAAATAGTAATAGTTTTTATTTAATTTTATAATACTAGCAATAGACCTTTTATTAGAGGTTTGTATTTGGCTACATTATTAGTGCAAGAAAATTCAAGCTTGTAAGCTCAATAACAAACTTATTTAGTAGAAATTATTAGGACATAGGATACATTAGATCTAAAGAAATTATTTGCTTAAATGAAATAAAGAATAGCATCTGACTTCCTAACATTAGTGTGTAAGCTATGGAAAATTGAATTCCTGACATTAGTGTGTAAGATATGGACAATGTTAATTGTGTTAGAGGAAGATATGAGATTAACTATATCTTAACATTTAATTAGGTGTTAAGATAGGAATCAAAGATCAAACTCAACAAGAAAGGCCATTCAACATGCTAAGTAATGGTTTTTAAAAGGATTGTTAATAGTGACTTTAAATATGTTATCTTTGTAGATAAAAAAGACCTTAGCATTGAGAAGATAATGTCTCGACTTTTTAAGGATGAAGAAAATAGTTAAATAAGACTTTTTGATGTCTGAGTACTTAGTCTCATAGTTTGAGAAAATATGAGATATGTAGAATGTAGGAAGATCAACTACATCTTCTCACCTTTGAGATAACATTGTAAATATGAAATGATTGGATTTAGAAAGATAAAGGAAAAAAGGGTTATTTAATTTTAGAAAATTAAGAATGGGAAGATTGGTTAAGGATTCTTTGATGGATTCAAAGATATTTTGACACTCCTCATCTTAGATGAAAGAAGTGGATTTATGAAGCAAATAAGTTAAGGAATGAAGGTGATCAGTGAGATTGGAATGAAATAGTGGATATATTAAAGAAAACATTATAGCATATGCAATCTTAAATGTAATTAATGCAAGAGCTAGTATAGCCTTAACATTGTCAAGGTCAACAACTATACCATCTTAAGAAATGAGGTAACTATTATATCCCATTTCTGGATGTTGATGAATATGATCATTCATAGTGTAAAATTTTCGTGCTGTGTAGAGATAGTTTAGATTGCTTGTTAACTTATAGAATAATCATAAAATAAGATTAAAATAATCATAAAATAAAAACAACAAAACTATATTAATAGAATTCTTAGCTAGATATACTATCAATGACATTGGATTATCTTCCTATGATACTTAGGACCTTAGAGGTAATCCAACACTACCACCATAGTTAGGCCATCAAACCAAATGGGTGATCAGTTTCTTCTTTTCCTCATTCACTTAGCTCTTATCACTTGTTAATCTAGCTTTGCAACTTCATGTTGATATGATCTTTAAGCCCAACCTTAAATGTCATTGGTTAGAACCTTACTCAGGGACTATTGTGAATAGTTACAACTCCTCATAATGAGGCACCCATTTTATTGAAGGTTAATTACATGATTAATTATAAAATTCCACCCTTAATAATGGATGGAACATTACAATCTACCCCCCTTAATAATTCAGCTCATCCTCAAGTGCTTCCTCTATGTCTAGCTGCTTAGAAATTAATCCTCACTATGCTCCTCATTTTTAGCTCCATTATTATCTTCATCATCATCTGTACATATAAAAACTATGAATTAATCTCTTACTATTAGCTATTAATAAATATAATTCATTTCTAAATATCTTAAAGATCAAAAAGTTAAGGGTAGATGTTGAGAATAAGATCATAGTTTTTCCAATTTTGTTGAATAAGTTTAGTTAGAATTTAGAAATAAACCTAGGATTTCTATCTAAGGTGATTGATTTTGAACACTCATATAACTGAAATATTTCTTGTACAAATTTTTGGGTATATTTGGTAGTTTTTGTAGATTTTAAAGCTATGAAATAAGTCATCTTCGATAGGTGATTAACTACCACCAAAATTGAATCATTTCTTTTCTTAGTTACAAGTAATCCCACAATGAAATCCATGGTAATGTCTTCTCATTTCCATTTTGGGATCTTTGGAGGTTGTATTAATCCACTTGGTTTGTTTTGTTTAGCTTTTATTCTTTCGCAAGTTGAATAATTTTTAATGTATGTGGATACATAATTATTCATTCTAGGCTAGAAATAAAAGTTATGTATCATCACATAGGTTTTAATATATCTGGGATGTTTAGTATATGATAATTCATGGGCTTCATAAAATAACTTCAGTATTTAATTTCCTTCTAGTCTACATACCCTCTATCACTTTATCAATAGACCATCTAGGGAAAGTGGTAATGAGGCTCAAAAATTATATTCGTTAAAATTTACTCGAAGTAAGGAACTTCTTTTATCCATTACTTGATTTCTTCTTTCATAGGATTTATCACACCATCAATCATCAGGTTTCACATTTCACTAAGGATGTTAGTGACTATATTTTATTTCTAGAATATATTTAATTTTAAAATTATATTTAGCCAATAATTCTACCATTCTTCATTTTCAAGTATTCAAGATGGATTATCTCTATATGCATTCTAGGCTTTCATGATGTGTTTTTAGTACAAATATTTTTCCTCAAAGATAATGTCTCCAAAACTTTAAAGCATGAATAATTGCTAGCAATTCTAGATTATGGGTTAAGGAATTTACATTAGATCCTTATAATTTATGAGACTCAAAACATACCACTTTATCTTCTTGTGAAAGAACTACACTAATTCCTACTCTACAAGTATTTGTAAAACCTTTGAATGGTATTACTTCATCTATGATTCTTAGGATAGGCACCATTATTAACAACATATTTAGTCTTAGGAAAGCTTTCCTTCATTCTTTTATCAAACTTAAAAACATGTTTATCTTACAAGAGGTTGGTCAAGGGGGCTACCAAAATAGAATAGTCTTTAATAAAACATTGATAAAAACTTGTTAAAACCAAAATCCTCCAAATTTCTATAGTATTTTTAAGTTCTAGTCATTCCTGAACTATACTAACTTTTAATGGATCTACCTAAAGCCCTTGTTTAGATATAATATGGTCCAAGTATAACACTTCTTTTTTAAATAGTTTGCATTTACTCAATATTTCCTTTAACTGATGTTTCTTAAGAATTTCCATAGTGATTTTTCAATATTTAACATGTTCCTCTATTTCCTTAGAATAGATAAGAATATCATCCATAAATATGATAATAAATTGATCAATTAATATTATTCATAATTTCATGAATGTATGAGGCATGTTGATCAATTTGAATGGCATCACCACAAACTCATACAATCCATACTTAGTTTTAAATGTCATTTTTAAAATATCTTTCTCTTTAATTCTTTTTTGTTGATAACTTAATTTTAAATCAATCTTGGAAAAATAACATGATTTATTAATTTGATTAAAAATTCATAATCCTAAATAGGAGATAGATATTTTTAATCATTAACTTTTTTAACACCCTATAATCAATACATAACCTTAATGCATCATCCTACTTCTTATCAAATAAAACTGATGCACCACAAATGTGGGACACTTGATCAAATCTTCCCTTATTCTAATAATTGATTTAATTATACTTTTAATTTACTTACTTTTGAAGTAAAAAATCTATATGGGGCTTTTGAAACTAGTTATGTATCAATAAAAATGTCAATGGCATTTTAAATAATTCTTTTTGGAGGTGATTCCTTAGTTTTACTAAATACCAAATCCTCATACTCTTCTATTTCTTTTGGAATATCACTATTAGAAAGTTTCCTAGGTAGAGTTACTTTTATAACCAACATAGTAGCACTCTTCTTGAATAGAAATTTAAATTACTTAATAGATACTGTATGAATTTGCTTCATTTTTCAATGAATTTACTTTGTTGTTTTAATCCCCCTCAAAATCCTAATTCCATAAGTGGTTGGTACTTTTAAAATAAAGGTTCAAAATAAGTAGTAATATCAAATTTTTGTAAAAAAAAAAATACATTCCTATGATTGCATCAACATCTCCTAATTCAAATTTAAAGAATTCACCGAAAAAAGAAATATCTTGTAGGATAAAAGTAACTTCTCCATACGTCGTGTGCTTGCTTATAGTTGTTCCATCTGCAAGATCCATTCTATGAGCTATCTTGAAAGGCAAGATTAAATTTAATGACTTAACTAGAGTTGATGAAACAAAATTATCACTTGCTCTTCTATCAATTAAAAATTTAATTTTTTGGCCCTTAATTGATCCTTCAAAAATTAGTAAAGAAAATTGATATTTTCTCAAACTTGATTTTGTTGATGCTAAAATATTCTTCATTGTGGCCATAGTAGTAGTTTGACTCTTTTCTTTGATCATATTTGAATTGGATTTTTAATTCTTATATTGATTATTTCTTTGTATTCTTGCTTTTAATTTTGAACAATCCCACTAAAAGTGATCTTCAACACAAGTGAAATATCGAGATCTAGTTCTCTTAATGGGTGTCTCTTCTATCATCAATTGTCAAAGGGTTGTAGTTCATACTTGATTTGATATCCCATAATTCTTAGCAATTCTATATGCTTCATCAACTATTTGTGAGCTATCTGCATGTTTCTAGGAATGCAATTGCTTATGTAGTCCGCCAATGAACTTTAAAGCCAACTCTTTATTATCCTAATAGCTTACATACTAGGAGAGGTCACAAAATTTCTTATAGTACTCTTTTATGGATTGTTTGTTCAAGCATAATCAAATCACATCCTAGGTGATGAGGCATCAGTTGGTTGTGTCAACATAGCCTATTCGACATAGCCACTTCAAGGCAACTGCCTTGATGTAGTTGCCTTGACGTAGCTACTTTGACACAATCACTTTGATGTAGCCTCCTCGATGTAGCTACCTCAACGTAGCTACTTTGACGTAGTAGCCTTCCTACAACTACCTCAATGAATCTACTTTGTTGTAGTTGCCTTGATGTAGCCACTTCAATGCAACTACCTCAATGTAGCCACATCAACTAGGCCCTATCAATGCATGAAATGATGCATTGATGCAACCCTATCAACATGGTGTCCATTCTTGGCTATAAATATGTGTGCTCTCACTATGTATTGGCATTGTTTTGTTAGAAAAGTATCTAAACTCTTGAAATTTTATTCCGTAGTCTTAGAGAATAGTTAGTAAGTGCCTGCAGTGTGGATTTGAGTTAGTTATATAGCATCTTATTTGAGTGGCAATGTACCTAGATACATTCTGTGAATGGTAATAAGATTGAGATTGATTCTTATTAATTGTAGCACTTTGACTTAGATTAAATTTACTTTTAATGCAATTTGTATTCCATCTACTTAGTTAACATTTATATTTTCATGTATGTTAATGAATTAGTGAAATGTGTGTGACCAATTTTGAGCATAAACATGTATTTGCTTGGTAATCCCAACAACATTATTGCTTTGTTCACTTGGTAGTATAGTGCTTTGTAATCCTAGTAGTGGATATGTGGGTTCAAGACATATATGACAATGTGTGAATGAACACTCATTGCCTGTAGGATAGTTTAGACTTTACTTTCCATTATTAATTAGTTTAAATAAATGATTTTTTATTATCGTTATGAGTAGCATAAGACCGCAACAACATCAATTATCATATGCCTCACATTGGACAAAACCATACATGAAAAAGCTATCACTAGTTCAAGTGGGAAGACAATGAACTACAATAAAGGCATAATAATCTAGATGCCACAACTAGTCCCATCCACAAAATTTGACTAGATCATGTGTGAACACTTATGATTCACATGGTTGGATGTACGTGGTACCTGTTGCTCATCATTGGTGTCATTGTTAGGGATGGTGCAAGTTATCTAGATTAGTAATATCATGCTCAATTGTTGTAAACACATTAGTGATTTATCTTTTGAAAAATATTAAGTTATACACATAATTAACTAACAAAAATATCTCTTTCACAAGTGATAATTCATATATGGAGAGAAAATTCATTAGAGAACTAATGAGATATATACTAAATAAAATTAGAGTGACCAATGTCATGTAGGGGTTTCATATGTTCATGACAAACTTGACTACACTCAAGCACTACATTCACCTAAGGTAGACAATCCTAGAGGAGATGAAGCAACTCCTAGATCTAGGAAGGCCTTAAGGCCTAGGATGTCCTCAAAACCTAGAAAAGATAAATTAAGGGATCTTAGGGAATATTATAGAAGCCATGGCAACTCTCCAAATTTTTCATCTTCCTCTTCCTCTTCAATGTCTAGTTCTGAAGAAGATGAACATAGGTATAGAGATAGAGCTCCACTATGGGGTTGAAATAAAAATAGAAATCAAAACTAAGGGAAAACTTGAAGACATCAAAATGAGCATAGACAAAATCATCACAATTAGACAAATAGAAATAGAGATTTTTACCACGACATGTCTAATGATGATGAACCCTTGTTGGCTACTAAGAGCATGACATAGATCATAGAGGTAGTTAAAATATCCCACAGGCATTGTAAGAAAATTTGTGTCAAAAGGCTGGATATGAATAACATTCCAAAATTTGTAGGAGGCTATGATTCTAATCCACAAAATCATTTGCAAGCCTTTCATAATGCCTGTGTTTTAAAGAACATTGAAAGTGGGTGGCAAAAGCTTAAGCTCTTTTCAAGGAAACTAATAGACAAAGCCAAAGTGTGGTATAGATCATTGAAACCAAATTCAATCCATTGGTGGTCCACAATGCTAGAACTCTTCAATGAGAAATACCAAACCTATGAAAGGGTGTCCAACCTAAGGAAACAAATCCAAGGATGGAGATAAGAGCAACATGAACCCTTTGATATGGATCTAGATAGCTGTTGAGTAGATGCCCAAGCCATGGTTTCTCTCAAGAATAGCAACTTTTCCACATCATAGATGGGCTTCATAATTAAACAAGAGAGATCCTTAGGATGTATGCTCAAGGTCAATTATATGAACTAGGAACCCATTAGATCTGAAACCTAATTGAGCATGTGGTAAGAGATGAAGAAGAGTTATGTAAATGAGAGAATGTTGAGAAATATCACCGGTACCCAACTCTTCAAAAGAAGAGGGTCCATATCTATAATGAGGATAATGAGGTAGCCCTCAATGAGGTCGTTTCAAAACAAACCTTGTCAATACAAAAGTCTATTGATGAGCTTGAAGAAATGTTAGATAAGATGTTATATAAATGAGAAAGTTACAACTTGAAAATAAACCATAAAGGAAAGAGTAATGCAAAACAAATCAAGTGATCACAACAAAAGGATGAAAAAGAACCAAGAAACTAGTAGGAACACTTTTCAGCAAAAAGGAAAGATAGCTAAAGAAGAAGAGGCTTTGGACTCAACCACCAAAGAAGATGATGGATTTGAAATTTTTCTATATGAACATCCAAAAGGTTATTGGCTACATCTACATGAGTATTGGGCTATTACTTTAAATCCCAAGTTCATATAAAAGCAAACACCTAGGAAATTACCTTTCTCACAAGGTAATTATAGATAGCCCTACAACCAATTGTACTATCCTAATGGGACTTCTTACTAGCCTCAACACTATCATCAACCGTAGTGGCAAAACCCACAATTGGGAGGGAGGTCATTTTCAAACTAGCCATACCCTTACTGCTAGCTAAGCTAGTAGGGATATTACATTCAACAACCTGTTTCACAAACTAGTTCTATTTTCTCTACCTCAAATCACTACTACCACTCTCCTAAATATCATCATCCCACAACATCTTCCATGAGATCACCACATCACACCTCTCATCCTTCATCATATCCTCAATATTCTCATACTTCCTTCCACCATATGTCACTACTAGAAACATTAGAAGATTTAGCACCACAACATCAATGAGAGAATGCCACTTGTGCTACTAACATACATAGAAATTAGAATGCTAGTAGATCTCCACCACAGTCTTGAAAAAATCTTTTCTTTAGGATAGTTCCCATGCATAAGCACAACACTCGTGAACCTACTAACTCATCCAAACCAACACAATGTCAATCAAGTGCAACACCCTTTCTTTCATGACCAATGTCTTCCAATCCTACATAAGGGCCAACATCCATCATTACTCTAACACCTAATAGAAGTGATGAACCTAGTGTTGTGAAGAGACAAAAGAATCCATGCATCACTACTAATAATAAAAGGCACAATTTTGGGCTAGAAATTCAAAATATTAGCACAACCCACAATAAAGTTTAGGAGCAAATGTATGAGAAAAACTAGTCTACATAGTAACCACTAAACCAAAAAACACCCAGTGGCTTGAAAATGAGAATATAAAACTATTTCAAAGATGCATGGAAGCAACCAATCTCCTTATTAGTTATAGACTTCAGATAATGAACCAAAAATAGGACTTAGATGCATATATCTTACACTCTGATTATACATCAAAGAAGGATATTAAACATAGAGACCCAAGAATTAAAATAGAAATCAAGAAGAAGAAGCAAACATATTTGGATCTCCCAAAATGGAAATACCTTCAAGTCTAGATGAAGATACATCTCCAAATGATCCAAATGAGACTATCACTAATGTAACATTTGCTACCACATGATTAATTAAATTAGTAATGGTGAAAGATGGAAAATCGATGGTATATAACTAGGGAATTATGCAGTCCATCTCCTGAATGTGTAGCCATAAGATTAGTTGTGGGGGAGATGCTCCATCTTGGTTCAAGAACTAATAAGTATTTTTCACCTTTTTTTTTACAAGTTTTTATAATTTTTCTATTTTTTTCCAAAATTTTCTAATTCTTAATATGTTTTCCATTTCTTATATTTTTCTTTTCTTTATATTTTTCTCTTTTCTTGAATCATTTCCTTTATGTTTTA
The DNA here is from genome assembly GCA_015680685.1 of Gnetum montanum. Taxonomy (NCBI): domain Eukaryota; kingdom Viridiplantae; phylum Streptophyta; class Gnetopsida; order Gnetales; family Gnetaceae; genus Gnetum; species Gnetum montanum. The sequence goes on from MNCI01003851.1 coordinate 427,874, forward strand.
TGAATGTCTTTTATGTTTCCATTAATGATATTGCCATGTCATGATGCAGAAGTCAACATTATGTGTTGGGTTTTTGTGCTATACTATTAAGATGATTGGGTAAGTAATTGTGTAAAGTAGTGAGACTACCTCATCCATCTCTTCACTTCTCTAAATAAAAGGTATTTTCCATGGAAACAATTTGGTTCTTCTTTTATGAAACTAAAATTAATCAATGATCATTAGACCTTGAAGAAAGAGGGAATGACCAAGTGAGAATGATACGGATGTGACCTTAAGGGAACTTGTTGGGTTCTCTTCTTGACTTACTTCATATGGTTTATGACTCCTCTTAGAGCATATCCTTACTTCTCCATTGACCAATAACAAGAAGCTAAAAGTATTTGCATGGTGTAATTTCCATAAAAAAAAAAACAAACAACAAAAAAATGTAAATAAAAAAAGTAAAAATAAAATAAAGTAATAATGGAAATTCAAAGCACATCCCTTATACACAATAATAGGCTACAAGCACTAGTTATGGGGCTATAAAGACATGTTACCCATGACTAAAGATGCCCCTCTAACTAAGTCCCTTCCTTCATTCTTCTCTTGTTGGAGTGATGATTATTTTTTGAGGTGGTTGTGGACTCATGGTGGTAGGAAGGAGGGAAAATATCAATGTGAGGTTACTATTCATGGTTTGAACTTGGATAGATAGGCATGCTGATTATTTTAATCACTTTTTTCATAAGAACCTATTGTGTACATGGTTAAGTACCTTACATCCCTATCCTTGAAATCCATTTTCATCCCATTATTCACCTCATTGCTACATGTGATTATGAGCCTTCTGGTTTTGTGTGGTATAGTACAAAATTCCAAGCATAGCAATTGTATGTTGTTTGGAACAAAGAAATGGTCTACATTTAACTTCTTGGATGCCCATGGACATCTATAGAAGTGGTTATGTAAAGGTATTTTAGTAGGGGCTTACATTGGGAAGGACCCACTTGCATAACTATTGTTGATCATGGATTTCAACTAACCTTCACATCTACCAGAACATCAATAACAGTTTCTCTTAATTTATGTATAAATTTGTGACAATTTCTCATCACTTTCAATTACTTTTTAAATTTTTTCCACTTTTCTATTAAAATATTCTACAAGTTCAATATTTCTTGATCATCTTCTGAATTAGACCTTCAGTTTCAATTGTTCGAAAACTTGTGTGCTTTAGGAGTTATACTTATTAGTCATGGGGGCTAGGGATGTCCACTTTGAAATTTTTCTAACATCTTATTTTCAAACATCATGGTAACTAATAGTAATTGATAAAAATAATGTGAATAGCTTGATGATTTTAGCTACCTGATAGCCTTGGACATAGTATGTTATCATCACCTTATGCTTAAAAAAAACTAAGGGATATGAAAAGGGTTAATTATTAAGGAAAATTTACCAAAACTAATGCTGATCCTTTGGTGACTACAGGAGATGCTAAATGAAAATCATAAGAAAGAAGGTCTTTTGCCAAGCACGAAAATGAAGCTAAGAGGGGAACAATAGAGGATATACCCATGGACAAATCATAGCACATACAAGATAGTATCTCAAGCATCACATGTTTGCTAGATCCATGGGATGATGAGAACAAATTTCAGTCCATCCTTCAAGAATGTTCTACATAACTAGAGAGTCATCAACATAACAATCAAGGTTAGAAGTCTACCATTGCTAGTGGCAAAAGGAAGAATCATATTCAGTGGATTTCTGAAAACCTCTACAAATTTTGTAATCTTCAATGTCTATACAATATTTTTGTCATTTTTTAATGCATCCACTCAAATAAAATTTCATAATGCAACACTCAGAGTCAATTAGTAGTTAGCTTAAGTTAATAATCTCATAATTCCTAAGTTTTTGTAAAGAAAGCTCGATCCTCTCTTGTTAACTTAGGGATGAGTTTTTATTCACTCGTGGGGGTATGATGAGGCATTAGTTGGTTATGTCAATGTATCCACTTTGAGGAAACTGCTTCAATGCAGCTACCTTGATGCAACTATCTCAATGTAGCTGCTTCAATGCAAATACCTCGATGTAGCTACTTCGACATAACCACTTCGAAGTAGCCACATTGACTAAGCTTATCAACTAGGCCACATTGATGCATGAAATGATGCATTGACGCAACCCTGTCAATGTAGCATCTATTTTTTTCCTATAAATATGCATGCTCTCACTATGTATTGGCATTCTTTGGTCAAAAACATAACTGAACTCTTGCATTTTTATTCCGTGGTCTTAGAGAATAATTAGTGAGTGCATGTAGTGGGGATCTGAGTTAGTTGTATGGCATATTATTTGAGTGGTAATGTACCTAGATATATTTCATGAATAGAAATAAGATTGAGATTTATTCTTATTCATTGCAACACTTTGACTTAGATTACATTTACTTTTAATGGAATTTATATTCCATGTACTTAGTTAATATTTACATTTCTATGCATGTTAATGAATTGGCTGAATGAGTGCAATCGGTTTCAAGCATAAACATGTATTCGCTTGGTAATCCCAGCAACATTATTACTTAGTTCACCTAGTATCATAGTGATTGGTAATCATAGTTGTGGATACGTGGGCTTAGAATGTGTATGGCAAGTTGGAAATGGACACTCATCACCCATAGGCTAGTTTAGACTTTAGTTTCTATTGTTAATTAGTTTAAATAATTAATTTATTTATTATAATTAGGAGTAGTATAAGGCCACAATAACATCAATTATCATATGCCTTACTTTGGACTAAATCATATATGACAAAGCTACCACTAGTCCATGTGGGAAGATAGTGAATTGTGATCAAGGCATAATGATCTAGATGCCACAACTAGTCCCATCCATGGAATTTGATTGGATCATGCATGAACACTTTTAATTTGTATGGTTGGGCATAGGGGGTACCCACCACTCATCACTAAGTTTCTTTAGAAAGGAATCTAAAAATTATTTTTTAAAGAAAATTTTGATAGATGTTGAGCCAATTTGTAATTAATCCTTGCGAACTTAGTCTATTTCACCATGTTGCCATAAATTTTCTTAGATATAAATAGACTATATCTAAATGTTCTTGGCTTGATAAATTCAACATATTAAAATAATTCTTCATGGAATCAATCTAATTCTTTTCCTTAGCACTAGATTTAAGGGTTTCATCATAATGATCAAGTTTTACCTTTTTGATGTGAACTTGGATTAAAGATTCTCTTCATAATTTTTACCAACTCCAATAACCCTTAGGTTTATGTTCCATTCTTTAGCCTTGTGAAGAAATGTTAGCACCCTGGCATTCAACATGCAGAGATTAATCTTGATACTGATCTCTAGGGAGAAATTGATATTGGTACTAGTCTCGATGATGTTAGAATTGATCTTCGTGAAATACCTAGGTGGAAATTAATTTTGATTATGATCTCTAGTGGAATAATGGTTTTGGTTGGGAGATTGAATTCAATGATCAATTAATTACATGATGGAATTTGCAAAGGAATCCATCTTCTCTTGAACTTATGACCATTTTTCTTCCAAATTTTGGGACAATTTCCTAATCTCCTATGACATATTTTTCATATTTTCCCAAACCCTTGGTTTGATTGATGAAGTTCATCTTAGACCTCTCTAATTTCATTAATCTAGTGTTCAAGGGCATTAATTCAATAATTGACTTAGGACTCCATTGTTCTCCAATGCACTGTCTAGGCTCTAGACATTGATAAGTCAAAGAAATAAGGCAAGGTGATCTTTCTTTAGTTCCTATGGCCCTTTTTATTAGTTAAGTCATGGTTAATTAGTTCTAAAAGAGGTTAAAACTTTCATTAATGAATTTTCTCTTCCTAAAGTCCTAACTAGTCACAAAAGACTCTAATTACTTAAAAGAATATTCCATTTTTTAGGTTTCCAATCAAGTTTTATAATGTTCTAGAGGGTTAAATAATAATTTTTAAAACTAACTATTTCATTGTATAGAAAAGGTTTTAATCAGCTTGAAACTACTCTTGTTTTTTTGAAATCAGACTTTGAAATTACAAATTATGATCATTTAAATTTGAAAAATATTTCATGCAAATCAAGACTTCCCAAGAAATCACACATCCCAATATTACTCCAGGATGAGCACGCTCAATGATGGAATTTTTATCCTAGTTACTATCAACCCACAAAATTTATCTTTTGAAAATTTTATTCATGTTTCCAAATTTATATTTTATCACAAGTTTTTAATATATTTGAAATTTTTATTAATTTATGGAAAAAATTATAATTTTTTTCATTAATCATTAGAAAATTTTTATTTGTTGCTGAACTTGCCAAGGAGGCATGTTGGTGCTGCCAATGGTATCCATTAGTACTTTAGGTGAAGTAAGATTTTATGGCATCTGTTGTGTCCATGAATGCTTCAGGGAAGGTAGGAATTTATAGCACTAAAAGTATCTATCGACACTCTATGGGAGGTAAGATTTTATTACTCTAGGAGTGTTGGTCCAAGCTGTATGCGAGGCAAGATTTTACAATGCCGATGACATTCATTGGTGGGTTGGAATACCATAGAAGAATTATGAATGCATGGACATAGTGAGCTACATAGGAGCAGGGTGTGAAGCACATTAGGATAACAATAGGGCCATAGCAGGATGTGTAGGAGTACGCTATAGTAGAATGCACGTGATGATTTCTACCATTGGTAAGTTTGCACATGGACGAGGATAGAAGTGAAATGTAGCCATGAGGGTAGAGAAGGCTAGCCATTACATTATGGCTACACAATGATTAGTTTGTGACATGGCCAATCATAACACTACATACTTGAGTCACAAGACCCCACTACACAATGGTGTGATAGGTTGGCTGCACAACTACAATGTGCTAGCCATAATGGCTTGTTGTGATGCTACATAGCTAGGCCTAAAGGCCCAACCAAGCAACAATATGACTAGTTATTCTATCAACAAGGAGAAATTTTTTTGAATAAAAGTTTAATGATAATTATTAAATATTAAAATGATCATAATTTAATACAACATAGTAGGTTGCTCCAGTCGTTAGCTAAAGATGGGTTAAGAGTTAGGCTTTGTAATGAGAAGGTCATGGGTTTGACTCCAAACATTGATATTTTTAAAAATTAAAATTAATTAAATAATAAAAATTAAATTTAATGTTCACTTTTCTAAAGTCAAAAATTGTAAATTTTAATTAACAACACACTTACCAAGAAATGCGATATATCACAAACTATAAGTCATATTTTGATAAAATTGGTACTGTTGGAATCATCTTGGAGAGTGCTACATGTTAGACTTATGATAAATCGAGTTTACGAGAATTTTAAATCATCAAATCATGAAAAACTATCATTATTTAAAAACTAACTAATGATTAATTACATCTTAACATAAATTGTAACTATGTTTTTCTCTCATTAGTTGTACCTTTAAATATCACCAATATTTTCAAAAAAAATTTATAAATTTATAGGAATGGATGCTTATTATCCATCCTTTTCAAAACAATCTTTTAGTGTTGCAGTTGTAGAGAGATTTCTTGGGCATAGCAAGTTGTGGCATGGCTCTTTCAAAGCATCCTAGTTAAGCTTCTTTCACCACCTCAGGTCATTCTAGATCTGTTTCTATTATTTTATGTTAGAAAAATGTGGTTGAGGCTACTCATATGGTTTTTAGTTTGTTAAATGTTGAGAGTTTTGAGTATCTCAAAACTTCTAAGTTATTGGAGTTACTACTTTTTCCATTTTTAAGACTACTCATTACAAGGATCTCATAATAAACTGATGTAACATTTACTATCTCTAGGAAAGCTCTCTATTAAAAATGGCTTTCAAAAGTCTAGTGATTACTCCTACTCATATCTGATATATTTTGGTTTTTCATAGTGGAAAAAAATCCTTTTGAACTTCATATGTAATCATTTGAATTTAAAGCTTTTTTCAAAAAAGAAATGTTTGATTATTTTTCTCATTCTACTCTTATTGAAAAGATGTTTTATGAAGTTGATTTTAATGAAAAGATCAATTTTCAAGTATGTATGTTTGTAAAGAGTAAGGTTTTGTAGAATTTTTAGTCTTCCCATGTTACTTCTTATGTAATCTACCTTCATCATGGTGCTAAAACTAGTAGGTTGTATGATTGGTACTTCTCTTATTTTTCTACTTTATTGCTTTCCATGGAGCTTGCAACTACCACTAAGATGAACCTAAAAAAGCCTTATATCATATGATATGTACCTTTAATTATTACCTTAATCTTAATTTATGATTGTTCTACCACTATCCTTCATTGGTATAGTCCTCATCTATACCTTAAGTTTCTTGAAAAAGAAAAAAGTTGAGGACTCAAATTGAAGGTTCCAAAAGAGGTGAAGAAGCTGTAACATAGGTCTACAATCTAGAGGAATTTGATAAGGTATAAAATTATTTTTTTTAATTTTATTTTTCTTATTTATTGATTATTTATCTTTACGGTAATTATGCGATTATGCACTCTGGGCTGTAGCCTAAACAAGGGGAAGATGCTAAGAAAACAACTCTAGGAAATGATGATATTATAGTAATAGAACTTAATTCTAAGGTTTTATCATCAAATACATAGTATCATTATATCTATATATATATTATTGTCGATTTTTGATTAGAAATAATGCACAAAACAAGGTTCTAGTGAAAAGTGATAAAAAAAAGAGAAAGGAAAAGAGCCAAAGATAGCTTAACTAATAGTTATTAATTATAAGGTTTTTTAATACTTATCATTTATTTTTCTTATGTTACTTACACTTTTGTATTGTAGGTGTTTTTGGATCAAGGGTAATTTATCCAAGAGTTGGAGAGAGATTCTCCATGTGAGTTTAGTTCTAAATAGACTACAATTCAATTTCCAAAATCTCCTTGAGTGTGGTCTCCATGGGTAACTCTAATGATGTGTTCCATGCTATTTAGGGGAAAATAAGCCATATCAATGTTCTCTATTTTTGGATCCTTTTCTATTAGTGTGACTTCCTTAGTGACCATAAAGGGTTCATCCTACTTCTCAGGATAGATGGTAGTTATTGTAAAGGAGAAATTTTCTCTTCTTCAGAGTCTAAGTGATTGTATTGCAAACAATAATCCACACTCTATTTGTAAGAAGTTATAGATGGTAGTTATTACAAAGGAGAAATTTTCTCTTCTTCAGATCCTAAGTGATTGTATTGCAAAGAATAATTTACACTCTATTTGTAAGAAGTTATATCACTTAAGAGAGTCAAAATCCTATGAATTCAGAAGGAATTATGACTTGGTGTAGGTTTTTTCATCAATTTTTCATGGCATCTCTGATGGTTCTCTAGAGGTTACTAAAAATCTTAAAACAAATCTTAGGAGAACTAGAGAGTGCTACTTGCTTCGCTTGACACTTGCTGAATCATGAGTGAATACTTCAAACTAAAAATGATTGGCTTTTTGTAAGAAAAAAATATATCTTATTTTTTTTATTTTTTTTCTTTTTTAATACTTATAGATTTGATATTATGCATATAGATAAAGGAGAAGGAATGGTAGAAAGATGTGATACAATAAATTCTTCAAGTTAACTTATTGGAATTTGAACTTGTGAAGGCTCAACAAGGGAAGGCTACTACCAAAAGTATGATAAAATACATTAGATAACTCTATGATGATGTGATTGGATGTCAACATGTACTTGATAAGGATGATGCCATCAAGTAAGGACATGAGATCCAATCCAAATTCGACAAATATCTCCTTCAATTTTTCAAATTGAATGCTTGGTTTTCTTTGTGTCCACTATTTTAATTTTCCCTCTTCTTGATGTATCCATTTCTTATATTAATAATAAGAATTTAATAATTATTTTTCCTTTTTCTTTTACTTCAGCTCTTGAATCATGGTTTACTTCAATACCAAATGTGATATCCCATTCCTAGATATCTATGAATACAATCATTAATAGTGTAAAATTGTCATGTTGCATAGAGATAATTTAGATCACTTATTAACTTATAAAATAATGGAAAAATAATATTGAAATAATCAAAAAATAAAAATAGTGAAACTTTATTAATGGAATTGTTGGTTGAGTACCCTATCAACAATTCTGGGTTATTTTTGTGTAACACTTAAGACCTTAGAGATAATCTAGCACTACCACCATACTTAGGCCATTAGAACAAAGGGGTGAGTAGTTCCTTCTTTTACCACTTCACATAGATCTTGTCACTTAATAATCTAGCATCAAAACTCCATGCTAATATGACCTCTAAGCTTGGGCTTAAATGTCACATATCAAAACCTTTCCTTAGAAGTACTGTGAATAGTTACAACTCCTCATAACAAGGAATCCCTTTCAGAGATTAATTGCATGTTTAATAATACAATTTCAACCTTGACAAGGGATAAGACATTACATTAACCTAACATCTTGCTCAAGAGGACCCCAAAAATGCATTTCTCGAAATTAATATGTAGGTTAAACTTGTGACACTAAATTAGAACTTAGTCTAAGTTAAAATCATGACAAGTTATTGAGGTAGACTAAAGGCCAAATTGTCAACATAATCATTAAATATTTTGAAATCATGTCATTTAAAATGAAGGTCATAGCTCTTTGATAATTAGCTCAAAAATTATTAGATCTAAAGGGAATTTTAGTGTATTAAAATGTTTTTGAAGGAGTCATGAAAGTGACATATTGTTGGTGCTCTATATTTATCTAGATTTGGCTGTAAGTAAGCAATTCATCAATAATGGATAGAAGAGCATGTATAGAAATAGATTCAATAAGCTGATCAATGTTAGATAAAGAAAAGTCATCCTTAAGAGTGACCTTGTTAAGGTCTTATAAGTTAATGCATATGCAGATGTCACCATTCCTTTTGGGAACTACAATTATGTTAGAAGTCTAATCAGAATAGTTGATATGACAAATGAATCTAGCATTGTAGATTTTAGTAATTTCTTGTTTTATAGTAAGAGCTATAGTGCAAGGAATTTTTCTAATCTTTTACTTAATAGGTTTGAAATACAGTGACATGCCCAGTCTAGACCAAAAGTGAGAGCTATAATCCCACGTATCTAGCTTGTATGATGATCAAAGATCAAGTGTTGAAGTAGAGAATCTAGATAGCCAATCATTTTCATTTAGGCTAGAGTCAAGAAGTCAGATTTACCATCTGAAAAGGAAAATGTCAAAATTTAACCTAAGCAATGTCAAAAGTTCTTGAATAGAAAAATTCCTAAGGTGGAAGTTGTTTCTAAGATGTAAAAGCAACATCAAAAGGAATGTTAGGTAAGAAAGCTTTTATTTATATTAAGAGCACTTGAGAATCGAAGTATAGGTAAGTGAAAACAATAGCGAAGCAAATGATAAAAAAGCATCATGGCGACTAGTAGTAACAACAACAAAGAAACTACAGGTGGATCCAACAACATCATGGGATTACCTTAATCATAAACACTCCCTCCTAAGGCTCATATGTATGTTTCCCAAATCCTAGTTATTAATTTCTATAAATTTTTATTGTCATGTGATTTTCTACCAAAATATCCATGTTTGAATTTTAAATTTTTAGAAGAATTTGCTAGGTACATATAATTATAGGATTGGATTTGATGTCATTTAGTAGTTTAGAGTGATTTTTAACCATATATTAAAGCTCTTGATTTGATTTTACTGTGGGAATCAAGAACCCCATTGCATAACTTGAGTTCTAGGGTCTTTTAGAGACTTCTAGATTTGCTACTAGAAATCATATTCATGAATTAATTTTCTAGTTTAGTTTGATGATGTGTAGAAAATTCATAAAAAATATATAATTTTTTTGAGATTTACATGGTTAAACAAAGTGAAATCATAAATTGTAACTTCTAGTGTATCAAACAATAATGTAGCTAGGGTAAGAAATTTTACAATTCTACATCATTTTAAGCTAAATTTATCATATGCATTAGATAGTATAAATAAAAGGACAATGAAATTGATGTTTTCATGAGAAAATTCACAATGGTTTTTGTAAATTTTATGAAAATATGATCTTGTAGTTTTTTCCTCATGAAGAACATGAAGTGAGATTTTGGTGTGAGGGCACTACCACCAACCACTTAAGTATTGAAAAGGGATAATACAATGTAATGCATCAAAGTACATTTTAACATAGAATGTTAAAGTTTATGAGCTAGGATTTGGAATTTGTAAATTTTTGTCAAACATCATGTAAGAAACATAGAACGCCATCCCATGTCAAAGTAGATAAACACTAAACATCCAAGTTACAGATGTATTTTCCTCATGTCTATGTTAATCTGACATCTTATTTCAAGTTGTGTTTTGATGCAAAACATCATAGTTTGATCATTAAGTTTCCATAGTGTGTAAAAAAGTAGGATTTTTAACATAGATACTTTTCCTGAACATCTATGTACTAGAAGCATAAGAGAATGTCCTATGTCAAAGCTATATATTTAATGTAGAATGTCAGAGTTAAGGATTATGAGTCAATACATAACATACAAAATTTGATCAATTTTTGATATGAGACTAATGTAAACTAAAGATGTTTTAAGATTTAGTCAAATTTGTAATGTAACAATGTTTTTAATGCTAAAACCAATTATTGTCTATCATAGGTGTAAGAATGGAAAAAATTGGTGCTATAAAACTAAAAGAATCCATGTGAAATAGTTTTAAGCCTAGGATCCATGGGCCTCAAAAGGATCTAGGGTGTCTTAGGAAGTTTTGTTGATCACTTAAGGACTTGGAAAACCTGTTATTGAATGGAATATATGAAAATCAACAAAAACATTTGAATGTAGATTCAACACTAGATTAGTGAGCAAGAATGAAAAATGATATTGAAAATGATAGAAAGTGTGACTAAAAAAGCTATAAACTTTGTATTAACTACAAAGTAGAATGATGATAGGATATAAATTGTGAAACTATGAATGTTTTGTAGGTCTATAAAAAATGGTGTTGAATATCTAGCTTATGGATGGGTGGTCTATATTACACAGTTCTCCCAAATATATCTAATTTTCTCAATCCACTTCTAGATGTCACTACAATAGGATCTCAGTGCTCATGAAGATCAGTGTTGGAATAAAAAATGTTCCTAAACTCTCAGATCTGCTCCAAAAGTCTCTAGTTTTGGAGAAATTTAAAATGATTCAAAAGTTCATAAAAATTATTTTGATTCTTATTTTTAGAGGCCACCATTTTCCATTACTATGTTGATCATGTTTTGAAAAGTGTCCTAGATAATTGCATAGTGTATTTAACTATTTTTATGGAAAAAAATTGCAATGTATAATCCACCCTCTTTTTAACCTTTTGTGCCACACTTGAGAGTGTTTTTAACTTTTGAGCTCAAATACACTCACATAATGAGCTTGTTTGAAAAAATTTTCCATGAATTTCATTTTAATTGTTAAAAATGATCCATAATTTTTTTTTCCAAAACCAAGACATAAGGTAGCATTTTTTATCGGAAAACAAGATAACTATTCGTGGTCTTGAATTTTATCAAAGTTACAATTAAATCTAGCTACTAGGCTATTTGTTCATTGATGAATTTTTCTTTGGGGTGTTTCATTGGATTCTCTTTTTTGATGTTTTAAGGATTGACCTAAAAGACATTAACAAAGAATGCAAAACATCATCATGAATTCATCACCAATGCTCTTTCTCTGCACTTGATTCTATAGTTGCTAAATTATACGAAGCAGTGCTCATGATGCTAAAATAAAATCACAACGAGATGATAAGAATTTGGAATGTGGTACTCTCTACATTAGTTCTCAAACAATCGTCACATGGACTAATTAAAATTTTCAATTGTGTTAACATCATGGCTATGGCATAGAATTGACATGTTCTATTTGTTGATGAGGTCTTCATACCTTGTGCTTGATATTCACTAGTTACATGTGCTTAGATTTGATCAAACCAGTGCTTTATCATGAGCTTCTTTGGCCACTTGTCTCATCATTTTTTGAGCCATTGGTTACTTTGTTTTTGACTAATTTGGGCTCTTTTATTTCTTGGCATTCCTTCCCCCATTTTTTAGAGTCATTTATTTGCTTAACTTTAGGCTACATTTTCTCCTTTTTTCAAAATTGAAACCTTCATTAGGTTTCATTGCCAAGGATGAATTTTTATTTTCTCATTGAATGAAATTTTGGATATTTAATGAATTTATGGTTAAGCATGTTACAAATTTCATATGGCCATAGTACATTAGTATCAAACATAGGTTTTAATTTTTAGCAAGGTAAAAAGGGCTAAAGCTTAGTTATGGGGCTATGACTCAGAAGTGGTAGCAAGAGTGATGTGAGGTAAGCACTATTGATAAGGCCAAATAAGCAAGTCAAATCTGATGTATTGAGATCATGTGGTAAATAACCACTATGATGAGTCATACCTCTAGGATGAATTTAGGCTCATCCTGCAAGCATAGCTTCAAAAAAATAAGGAAGAAAATCGAAGAGTTCATGCAATTACAAGAGGTACATGAGATTACAAGTAAATATAGGTGACCACAAGATATAATTTATAGATCTTAAGAAATTTATGCCTCTCTTTGCAGTTTAGATAAATTCTGTAGTGCTTTTAGATGCAAAAGAAATAGCAGGTGATGCATTCTCACTTGTCATAGGCTACAAGGTCCATCAATGTCACATGCTTTCTTAGGTCTATGAACAAAATTTAATAATACTAAAAGAAAATAAGTCAATATTAGATGTAATAAGGGGCATGCAAAGGTTTCTATATTTTCTTGTAGGGATTTGGTGATATCATTAGCAAGTCAACATAAAGGTGAGGAAAGTAGTTTTAGGGTTTTCTCATTACCATTATGGGTTCTAATAGAGATTTTAACTAGGGAATCCTCTTTGATGTTTCTAACCTCAAGGTCAAGAGCAGTTAGATCATTCTAGGGTATTAAGGCTATACAATCAAAAGACTTCTATCCTTTAGGTTAAGGCATTTAAGGTCAACTTGGTCAAACCACATCACTAGAAGGATCCATTCAGGCTTATAGGTAGGTCAAATTATCCCCACATCTTTCTACCTCAGTCTTGCACATCAACATAAGTATGTCGAGTGGTATCTTCATGACATACTTATTTAAAAATGTTAACATAATGCAAAGTACTTTAATAATAAAGGAAAATAAGGTCAAGAAAAGTAAAATAAGATAAAATAAGATAATAAAATAATGTTAAAATAAGATCAAATAAGGCAAACAAGGTAAAAATAATGTAATAAATAATATTATTTGTTATTTGGGTTATTATATGATCAAAATATGCTAAAATTCAATGAAAATAGGTTATAAATGAGTAAAATAATGGATTTTTATATCAAATAAGTTACAAAATGCTAAATATCCCTATTTCCAACATGTATGAGCCAATGTCACGATGTGTGGGCATCTTGGGTTAGCTTGATAGTGTGTAAGGCCTAGTATAATAGCATGTGAGCACTCTCAGTTAGCTTGATAGCATGTGTGACCTAGTGGGGTAGCTTACCGAAATTCTAGGCTAGGTTGATAGTGTGGTTGACATGGTATGATAGATTTTAGAGCTTCATAACCTAGCTTGGGAGCATGTGAGGCCTAAACAAGCTATGAAACAAGCTACTGTAGTGTGTGAGATCTTACAAGTTGTGAAAAAAGCTAACATAGCATATGAGAGCTTATAAGATATGAAATATGCTAGCACAATATGTGAGACAACATGTGAAACCTTGATTATTTTTTCCCATGTTTTGTGGACCCACACATTAGTAAAATTGACCATGTTGGTAGCGTTTGATATTAGGAAACCAAATTTTTCATCAAAATAAAACCTATGGATCTAATTTTATTTTTAATTTTCCACCTCCAACATGTGATACTAGATGTGAAACTAATTTTCCATCTCTAGCATGTGAGACTACATCTGAAACTAAATTTTTACCTCAAGCATGTGAAACTACATGAAAAACTAATTTCCCACCATTAACATGTGAGACTTCATGTGAAACTAATTTTTTACCTTTAGCATATGAGAGTACATGTGAAACTAATTTCCCACCTCCAAAATGTGATAATGTATGTGAAACTAATTTTCCATGTCTAGTGTGTGAGCGATAGTTGATAGCTTATGAAGTAGTTCATTTGTAGTGTGTGAAAGCTAGAGAGAGGATTCTAATATCAAACCTTATAATATGAACCTAATTGCATTTTTTTATTTCATTGGTGTAATGTGTGAAATCTATACTAGAATCATAAAACTGATTCACAAAGCATATTAGAGTGAATTTGGCTTTTACTACCTTCTATGCTCAGTGTGTTGGAGCAAACCCTAGTATTTTGGGATTCTCTTTACAATAGTCAAAGGCAAAACTTTTGAGATCTAGTAGCCATGATAAAGAAGAATGGATTGATGAGAAAAAATCCAAGACTAGAAGAGGTAGAGGAGACTCTAAGGATTGGATCAATGCTTCCTAATCTATCTATCGATGAATGATCTTTGTCAATGACTTCTAGGTGCATATTTTCCCTACATTTTCCTTCACTTTTCTGACTTAGATTGGCTACATTTTGGTTTTTTCTAGCTTGGATGTGATAGAATTTTAACTTTTACTCTATGTAGAATGAATGTCTTGGTATTTTAGGTAGTCATTGTAATGAATTTGACTTTTTTAGATTTTTCATGATGAAGATGTGCATTTTTCTTATCCTAGTATGTAACATCCTAGATTACTCTAGCTATTCTTCATTCTTTATATCTTTTTCTATGCAAGATTGGTAGTGTTGGTGGGTTTTTGACCATATATGATTAGAATCCTTGATGTTTGGGAAGGGTAGATGTAGTGTAGATGGTTTCATTCATATTTGACTTTAGAAAAATATTTCTAAACTTTTTTACTATTAATTAACTACAAGTAGGTTTTTCTAGTTAGCTTCTAAATAGATTTTAGGTTTTTTGTACACTTTTAGATGAGTGTTTGGATGAATTCTAGGTTGTTTTGGCAATGTTTACTACATTTATGATTCCAAATGAGTTTTAAATTTTTTTTCATATTTTTGCTAGACTTGGGGACCCACATTGATCAATTTCTACTTGGAATGGAATGTTTTGAATTTTATTCTAGAAAATTTTTATAGTGTTTGAATGCTTGGGGCTTTTATTGGGCACTGTAAATTTTTCCTAGTCCTATTATCAACATGTGAATATCTTGGACCTACAGGAGTAGTAGATGAACCTCCCTAACATGATAGCAGAATGTATGAGGTACTTTGGGATTTTTTGAATGGGAAGAATGGTAGCATATGAGCTTTGGATTCATAAAATCTTGCATTTTTTACCTCCTCTTTCTCACATCCTAAGTGTTCTAGATTGATTGGGATTTTAACCATTGTTTTTGAATTTTTCATTCTTCTATAGTGTTAGAACTATCAATATTAGTGATGTGTTTTGTGAAAATTTGGTTTTATATCAAATTTTTGTAGAAATTATTTTTTGGTGTTCCATATATAAAAAATGGTAAACTTCATTTTTATTGTGGTAAGTGTTTAACAAAATGTAAAACTCCTATAAGTAGGATGTATGAAAGTTAAATCTTGATCACATTGCACTTCTAACCATGTTCACAAGCTTTTCTAATCTTGTGTTTATGCTTTACTAGTCAATGTTGTCAATTTTGAACTTATTTACATTTTAATTTATTTTTAGTGGTACTATCTTCTAACGGTTTTAATGTTTTGCTCGTCTACAGGCCTCTAGGAATGATGATGATTGCTTGAAAACATTCCCTCTTCTTCTCCAGTTATTTGATCTAAGCTATTAATGCTAATTACATATTATTATTAGGTGTTATAGCTACTAGCTTATTGCAACATTTGTATCTTGAGAGATTTTTTATTATCTCTTTGTATTATGCTATGTGACTATAGTCATGATCATGGACTACTTGGCCAAGTTTGACATTCATGATGTTGTATGTTGCCTATTTTAACATTACTCTTTTGTCACAAATTTTTACTTATTTTCTCTATTTCATATTTTCTACATTTTTTATTTTTATGTAAACAATAGATTTAGGTTGCATAGCTAAAGCAATAGTAGAATGCAAGGCTACAATGTAAAATTTGACAACATAATGTAATAAGATGAAAACTATAAAACAATGCATAATTATACAAATAAAAATTAATTGTTATGTGTATACAATAGAAAGAAAGAGAGGCCACATATTCACTAGTTTTAGGCCTTGGCAAGCCATGGCTTCACTAGTTTTAGGCCCTAGCTAGCGATTGCCATGAAAATTTTAGACCATGGAAAGTCATGGTTTATTAGTTTTAGGCTTGGTAGGTCATGGTACTATTTTATCAAAAATCATGATATAATTTTGAAAGAAAATGTAGGAATAAAACAAACACAAAAACATGATAAAAGGTTGTGAAAGTAAATAACCTATCATTGACAAAATAAGGGATAAGATGCTTATGATGGATTTGTTGCTTGATCTATGATAAATCAAGGAATCACTTTTGCAATCTTTTGTTAACCATTTTTACTATTCAATATGGTAAGTGGTAGGTGTTCTTATTGGTTATTTAATATTGTGGGATTGACATTGTTAACATTTTTTTTTTGTTTTTGATCCCATCTTGAATGTTAGGCATTTCATTCTAAAACTCCACCTCCAATCGTTGTTCAATGTTGACATTATTAATAGATGATAAAATCATGTTGTCACCAAAAATCATAATTTCATTATCCTAATATGGAAAATGAATCTCCAGTGTATGGGAGATGAGACTACTTGAAACTTGGCTAACTATGACCTTCCTAGGATAATGTTGAAACTAGGTATTTCTTCAAACATTAGGAAATTAATAAAAAAAGGAAATTATTCTTCAAGAAAAAATTCTAAGGTGATATAATCTCATACCACTTCCCATGATCCATTGAATTACTTGAGTGCACAGGTAGAGGTTTCCTAGATGTTTTCACTTTGACCTAGTTTTTACATGATGATAAATGATATTACATTCGTTTTCAACCCATCATCCACATGAACATGATGAACCTTATACTTGAAAAAACATTTGGTAATAAAGAGAGGATCAAAGAAAAATTCTCCATTTTATGGGTTAATTTTCACTTCACTATCATGAAATGTGAGCATGAGTTGATGCTTGTTTTTTATAACCAAATTTTTCTCAATGATAGAGTGAATGGATTCTTTGTTAACAAGCATGTCTTCACTCATGATAATAGAGACCAACATTTGAACTAACACATCTTTCTAAGAAGGAGAATTCATGACTAGATTTATAAATTCAATGACGTGCTCTTTTATTTCAAGAAATCTTTAACTTATTCCATTATCATGAGAAAATTATTTTTTGTTCATGTGTAATTTTTTAGCCTTAACCATATTGATTTTGTCCTTTCTTCTAAAAATTTTTGGATGATGTTTTAATAGATTTTTCTTGGGCCCCGTACTCATACCTTGTTTGTGATGCTCTCTCAGATGACTACTTGATGCAGTTTGAGAAATGAAGTTCACTGGTAGGGCTACTCTAGGTGTACGTTTCAATAGGTCAACTTATTTTCAAGCCTTTTTTTGTTGGCTACCTTCAGTAGGATTAGTCATGGGTTTGGTGCCAAGTAATTTTTTTTGTCAATAAAGTAACTTCTTATTGGTTGGTGATGATAGTGTTGAGGTATTGACCATAATAAGTAAGCATTGGTCATGGGTTGTTGCAAGTTTTCCTGTGGATAATGAAGGCACCCTAATAACAAATGGTTTCCTAGCTTTAGAAATATTGACAACACATTTCTTAGGTTATGATGTTGAGGCCACTAAATGTGAAAAATTTATGACAAAAGACACTTCAAGAACCAAAGGTGGTGGTACCCATGATGAATGATGTTTTAGGATTTATGTTTAGGGGTTGAGATAGTACCTTGATAACAAAAGGTTCTCTAGGAGAACTATACTAAGTAGATGTTGTAAATGAGGCTATGGTGTAGTTATCATTATTAGCATTTGGAAAGTTGGACTCATTCAAGACTAGCTCTCCATGGTCAATAATCTTCTAGAGATCACCTTTCAATGCTAGGTGTAAATCAATAACTTGACTAGCTAGTTGATGATAATAAAAAATCATGTCAAGCTTGAAGTATTTTGGTTGTTTTGGATCATCTTTAGTTGCTACTATTGGATATCTAGATATCTCACAAAGATGATCATGCCTCTTACAAGCATCCTTAGATAGTTTCTTATGTTGAATATGGTTGTCTTTAAGCCATTTTTCTAGAAGCTTAGATGGTTTCATAGGTAACTTACTATACTTAGACCTATCTTTGTGCTCAAAGTTTAACTTTGGCTAATTAGAAGTATATTATGTATATGGTTGTAAGGGGTCAAAAGATGTGTTACGTGATGGAGACTTTTATCCTTTTATTTGTTTTCCATCTTTTGATACTATTGCCATAGTTTCTTATGCTAGCTTAGTCTTATCTTTGTCCCTACTCATGTGTTAAATTTTGTGAGCCACATAGACCAAATCATTGTTAGTTTTAGTAACCTATTTAATGTTCCTAATTTGTGTAAAGACTTTTCTGAATGATTAGGATTCTATGTAGTGTAATTTTTACTTGATAAAGTTATTAACTATTTTCTTGAAGATGGCTAACAATTGGGTTTTAAAGATGGGCTCTAGAATCTTATTTAGTATTACATTCCATATTTGAATAAACCTTTATATTAGTTCAAGTGGTGCCTGGCTCATCATCATAAGTTGGTCTAAATTTGTAGTAGTCTTTAATTTGTACTTGAAATGGTTATAAAACTAAGCTATCAAGTCATCAAGAGAGGAGATAGAAACGTTTGGTAAGATTTAGTACTAGTCAATAGGATTTTCCAATAAAGACATAGGGAAGATATTGAGCATAGTGTGTGGCCAAGCTTGTAGTAAGAGATAATCCAAGTGGAAGGTAACAAGCTAAACATTAGGATTACCTTCACCAATATATTTGGTAAAATGAGGAATTGGAATGTCTACAACAAGATTTATATATGGGACAATAGGACTGATAGGATCATATTGGTGAAAATATATAACCTTTACCATTTCGATGGTGCTAGCTTTAAGATTTTTCAACTTTTCTATAAGGATTTAGATTAGTCTAAAGGCTTGATCTAGGCTTTGGGATGCTCTTGTAGGTTATGCTTGTTATACGACTAGCTCAATAGAAGGTTGAGCAACTTGAGGTCATGTAATGGGCAATGATATGGATTGGAAAGATCTTTTGGATGATACTCTAGCATGGTTAAATAAAGAAAAAAAATTTAAATAAGGATTTGTAGAATGAAGGGAATGAAGGATTAGAAAAGGAGGTGGCATGGAAAAGACCATCGGTGGTGGTCTCACGGAATAAGGTTGGGTTGTGAAAGGCGTTATTGTGAATAGGGAGATGGATTGGAAGTTGGTTAAGAGACTTGATTCAAGAAGACTATGGACATAATCTAACTTATTACTAGCATGGAATACAATGTTTTATTTATTAATAAGTTAGGGATGGATTATTGTAAGGATCCCTCAAAATTAGTATCATTGTTTTTACAGCCCCCAAACCCATCCTAATTCTCTTGATCAAGCTATCTTTCTCACTTATTGAAAATTCCTCATTGGAATCCACTAATTGGACTAACATGTTGACAGAGAGTTCCAAAAGATCAATTTTATCATATAAGGAAGGGACATAATCTTTTTTGTTCTTATGAACAAATTCAAACTCATGTTTGAAATATAACTTCTTGCATGAGATAGGTAGAGCACCTTGGATTTTTATGTGGATGAAGTTGTAATATTTCTTGGTAATATTGAAATGCATGGAATTTTATCCCAGATTTCTAAGGGATTACCTATGCTCCCTTATGGCCAAGGCCTTAGCGTCACATATGTGAGTAGATTCCTAGATCATGGCCATGCAAATAATGTTATATGGTAGGATGGTTAATGCAAAAGGCATAAATTATACAAGACCAAGTGATTGGACAAGCATGACAAAGGTTTTTAACATCTTAAACAAGTTGTAGCTCATATATTGTTCAAGGTATAATGTATAAGAAAAGCTTATAGCTTGTAAGAGATGTATCATATAAGATAAGCTTGTAGCTTATAAGATCACAACTTGTGTAAGACTTTAAAGTGTAGCGTATATAAGAAAAAATCAAGATATAACATAAGTGTGAAAATAAGAAGGATACGATTATCTGAAACTACAATAATAATGTTTTATGAACATAAAAAAGGATTAATAGGTTGTATCATATTTATCCCAACATATTTGATGAATGGTAAGAAAAATACAAAAATTGGTTTAGTATATATGGGAAAAACATTGTGAAACTATAAATGCAAAGAATAGGGACAACAGTGGTTACTAAAATTGTAATAATAATAATAATAATAATCTTTTGTACCTATGAAAGAAAAGATTGGTTGTCGCATAAAATGCTAGGGTTACAAAAAGCTCAAAATGATTTCTACTTTTTGAAATACAATATACAAAGCAAAAGCAAACAAAGAATATTTTGTAGATGGATTTGGATGAAGAAGTTAGACATATATCCTTCTTCTAGCAATAAAAACCTATAACAATGGAAATAATTGATGTAAGAAATTTGAAAGAATCCATAAAAAATAGTTTTAACTCAAGGATCTTAAAATGATTTGGGGCATCTTACATGATCTTTTCAATCACCTAAGGACTTAGAAAATTTGTTGCTGAATGGGCTATATGAAAATAGGATAAAATATGCAAATGCATATCTAACACTAAATTAGTAAGAAAGAATGAAAATTTATATGGAAAATGATAGAAATTATGGCTAAAATCAAATTATAAACTTTTTATTAAGTACAAAGTACAATGGTGAGAAAATATAAATCATGAACCTATGAATGTTCCACATGTATTTCTAAAGAATAGTGCTAAAACTATAGCTTCTAGGTGGATAGTGTATGTCTCATAGCCCTTGCAAACATGTCTAATTTGCTTAATATATTTTTGAATGCCATTACAATAGGATCTCAATGCTTATGATGATCAACATTGGAATGAAAAATATTCCTAGACTCTTAGATCTACTCCAAAAGTCTCTAGTTTTGGAGAAGTCTAAAATGATCCAAAATTCAACAAAAATGATCTTAATTATTGTTTTTGCATGCCACCATTTTTTGTTACTATGTTGATCAAGTTCCGCCAACTGTCCTAGGCAATTAAAAAGCAGATTTAATTATTTTCATGATCCAAAACTATAGTGTATCAACCATTAACATTTTTAAATTTTTGTATCATATTTGGCAATGTTTTTTTTAATTTTGAGATCAAATATGCTTGCATAATAAAATTCATAGCTTATTTTACAATGTTGGACATGAATTTCATTTTACATGTTAAAAAATGATCCATAAGTTCTGCCAAAATAAGGTCATAAGGTACCATTTTTAATGGGAAAACAAAATAATTGTTCCTACTCTTGAATCCAGTCAAAATTTCCATTAAAATATAGCTACTAGGCTTATCTATTTACTTATGAATGTTTCTTTATGATGTTTCAATAGGGATGTCACAACACTTAGGATTCTTGTGATTAAGCCTATGCACTTCTCCCTGGTAGATGAAAGAAGCATCATTGAAAACAAATCCAAGAAGTTTGATCCAATTCTCAAAATATGCCTACCCATTTCCATGTGGTGATGTAGAATAGGATAAATGAAGATTTAATTCTATAATCTATAGAGATAATCATTTTAGGATTCTCTACTAAGCTTAAAGAGATAATTTTCATGCTATGATCAAACATCAAGGAGCTATCGAAGGATGTTTTGGTTTGTAGGAAATGTTTTGATAAGCTACAGGAGAAAAGAGAGTATTGGTAATTTATCATTGATAATAAATTGCTACTAGAAACTCATATTTTTAGAGCAATATACAACCCACCAAGATCTCAAATGTTTGCTAATAGGTAAGTTAGAATTTAAGAGTTAGAAAAACTTAGCCTTTTATTTTTTAAAAGAGGTTACTTAAAGTTTGTTGTACAATATCAATGATTTGTATGTATAGAGTGATAATCATTTGAAATTCCTGCAAAAATTATTATAGAATCTCTCCTAGCATCAAAATAGGAGGCCTCAAGTGTTTTCCCATTTTGATAAGTAATATAATAAATTGAAACTACATAAGTTCTAAAACAAGTATAATAATTAGAGATGGCTTTATCCACTATGGAATGATATCCATAGATAGAATTTAGAATGACCAAAGGGATTAAGAATCATCTTTAGGATAAATAAAAAGTAGAAATTAACCTTTGTATAATTTGGTTAACTTTGAAAATAAATGATGAAGATTAGGTTAGCAAATAGTGAGATATGCTTACTTGCAACTCAAATAAGCATCATTAACATCAAGTTCATTGATGTAAAGGGATTGGTGGAAGAGTTTGAAGTAAGGTCTGCTAGTAAAGCACAAAGCACTCAAAAGTGTCTTTCTAAATGAGAAGGAATTAGATATTTTCACAAGTTTCGTAGGATGGAAATTTTGTGTGCTTTAGGTTTAAAGAATCCCTACCCTAGCATGGTAGAATATGTTAGTTTAATTAACAGTTATTTAGAAGAAAAGGTAGTTTTTTTCATGCATGTAGACTAGAAGCAAGTAATCATCACTTTGAATCTAACTACACTAAGGTATTGTTTGGGATTCCCAAAGTAAGAATTAAAGATTGACAATCCAAAGATAGATTCAGTAGAACCTGTAGTCATGGAGCCATGGGTAAGATCAAAGAAGAGAGACATCATTAATGTTGACAAAGGAAAAAATGAAGACCTAAAGAAATTATTTTCCTTATTAATTAAGAGACTCTTCTATAATAAGATAGACCAAAAATAGAAGTTAACACCCAAGAGGTTATATGAGTTGTAGAGGATAATGACCAAAGGGAGTGTAGCTAGTTAGGCATTAATTATATATTAATAGATGGTAGAAGAAATGGAAAAGCTATTGTACGGGGATAAAAATGAAATGAGAAAGATAGTTATCAAGAAGCTCAATTTTGGCTTCTATTATGGGTTAATAAAAGTTATGGAAATGCTCTTTGCCTGAGGAGGAGAGAGAAAGTTGACATTATTTAAGAAGCATACTTTAGATCCCTCATTTTGTCAACACATAGAAAGTTCAATGTCAAATTATGGCATTAAAGGTGTTATTCCTCTAGTGTCAACATTGAAGATAAGGAATGAGGTTGGGTTCTTGTTGTCTAGTAACATTGAGAAATCCTAAAATAAAATAAGTGAAGATGTGGAAGTAGGAAAGGAGTAGATTTTGCAGAGCACCTCTAGAACTATCAATAAGGAACATGAATCAAGAAAGGAAAAATCTTTTTACATGGAATAATTCTCTTCAATATCCTAGAAATCAAAGTCTTCTAGGAGCAATTATAGGCATGAATAAGTAAGTATTTTATATATTTATGTTGATATTTTGGTATGTCAAACCCTTAGAAAATGAAGAATATGGAAATGTGGTTGTAATATTTTTGGAATAAGAAAATAATAGGTTGACAAGATGATTGAGAAAGTGCTTCAAAATAAGAGCTAAGATCACAAAATAAGAGATGAGTTGAAAATGAGAGCTCAAATGGAATTACAAAATGAGAGCTGGGATGATGAAACAAGAACTAGAATGACAAAGTGAGAGTTGAAATGAAAAGAGAGTCTATAGGCTAAATGAAGGTGTTCTAATATTTTCCAAGATGTCAAAATATTAGATAAATGGTCCAAAGTTCAAAGCTCACTTGTAGGAAAGACATACTAGATTAATAGTAGGCATCCCAATTGTTGCTAGGATGTCCTAGCTGAGACATCCCAAGGAAGATGTCGTAATTTTCTATGGGATGTTCCAAAAAAATAGAAGCTATTTTTAGATAGATGTCCCAACCTCATATGGTATGTCCCAATTAGTTTTTTCCTAGGTCTTGCATGAATTTCAAGAAGTTTTTGGAAAATAAAAGGCTAGAAAACAAAGTGAAATTCTTGAAAACGATAAGCATTATTCATTTTGGAATATCTATCATTGTCTGCATCAAGTTGATTAGCTTTATTTCTCATTATGTTCATCATTTGTGAATATTTATGAATTTTTTTATGTATTGAGAGCTTTATCATAAGGAATTTGAAAAGTAAGCTATACTCTCTACTTGATTCTTTTTTTCTTTTTGTAAGCCTTGTGAGTTTAATGTGGTTCTTGTGAAAAGGCATCTTTGTTAAGCTTGTTAGGAACTTATGGGGTTGAGTGTGTTCACAAAAATGAAACACTCCTATGCAAGCTCAAATTTTGTAAAGTTTTTGGGATCCTTGAAATCATATTTTGAGCTTTTTTGGACCTTATGGGGTTGATTGTTTATTTATAAAAAAAAACACTCTTCATGGAGCTCAAACTTTATAAAGGTTATGGTGTCCTCTAAACCATATTTTGAAGGAATAAAGTTCAGAGGTGTGGAAGGATTATACCCTTTGAGTGTAAATGTATCCAAGTTGGGAAACCATGTAAAAATTATGTGCAATTTTAGTTGTCTTGGATTTTTAATTTAGAAAACTTATTCAACCCTCCCCATCTACGTTCTCGATACCCAAGTGGTATCAAAGTCCAATAGTCTCTAGTTTTTGCTTAGCATATTAAGAGTGAATGATGGAAGGAACATCATACACTAAGCCACCTATGTTCAATGTTATTGAATTCTTGTATTGGAAAGCTAAAATACAAGGATTATTTGAATTCATGAAGTTCAAAGTTTAGGAATATATTCTTGAAGATTACATGCCACCCATTGATAGCATCACGTCACCTACCAAGCCAAGAAGAAAATGAACACAAGATGAAAGAGATAAGTTCCTATTTGATTCCAAAGTAAAAAATTGACTTTATTGTGCTTTCAAAAAATCTGAATTTAATAGAGTAGATGGGTGTAAGACCACTAAAGAAATTTGGAAAATACTAAAAGCAAACAATGAAGATACATTATTTATAAAACAATCAAAGCTTCTAGTTTTGCAAAGTGAATACAATAAATTGAAAATAAGAGAAGGAGAGAAGATTAAAGATTACTTTTCAAGAGCCAATGATCTTGTTGTAGTGATTAGAGATGCAGGTAAGGTTTTTCCTAAAAGTGATGTTATCATGAAGATGATAAGAATCTTGCAACCTAAATTCAAACCCAAGGTAATGGCCATGGATGAAATTAGGGATTTTTTTAGTCTTGAAATTTGAAGAACTTCAAAGTTCACGTATTAACTATGAGATGAACCTTGTTAGTAAAGGTGTAATTAAAGAAAATCCTATTTTCATTAAAATTTTATCAAAGAAGAAGAAGCCAATAGAAGATAAAGCTAACGACCAAGATGAATTGGCTTTCTAATAAAGGAGAGTACAAAGATTACTTCCAAGAAAAGGAAAAAGATTCAATCAACTCAACACCAAAGGTAAAGAAACAGGTAAGAATTTTAATAGTTTAAATATTGATGCATCCTTTGTAGAATGTTGGGTTTATGGTGGTAGAGGTCATGTGGCCTCTGATTTTCCAAGTGTTAGAAGATTTCCAAAGAAGGACCAATCCAAAGCTAATTTGAAATAGAAAAATTTATACACCATCTGGGATGATGAACAAAGAAAGGAAGAAGCTACTAACATTATGATGGATTCACATCTGATATGCATAACCCTTACACATGAGAATTCTACACAAGTCCTTGAAGATTCTAAAGGTAAAGATGACAAAAGGCATAGTAAATTACTCCACATTATTTACTTAAAAAATTAAGGAAAAATATACATAGAAAAGATAATAAAATATCTAAACTTTATACTTTATACTCCACCGTAAAAAGGAAAATCCCATATGTAAAGGCTAAGGTTCAATTACTAATCCGTTTGGATGAGCAAAAGTGTAGAGACACTCAAGATATAAGGACTAGTAAAAATTAGGAAGTACCTCTAAATCAACAAATGATAAATATTTGGAGAATGCTTGTATAGGTTTGGTATCATCTAAAAGGAGAAAAAAGACCATGTTTGATAATTCCATCCAAATTAGAGATACCATATATTTTTGCTATAATGTATGTTAACATGAAAGAGGTCATTATCATCAATATATAGAGAAAAATAATGTTACCACATTGTCTTGTCAAGGGAACTCTAGAAAGTGTAACTTGTAGGGCATAAAATATTTGAGAACCAATGAACAAGAAGGTGAAATATCCTTTGATAAATTTAAGGGATCAAGACTCATGACTAGTAAAAATTATTAGCCCTCTTATTTTCGAGAATAAAAACATAACAAAGAGGGAGCTTCACATGAGTTTAAAGATTTAAACAAAAATTTTTATGAAAGAAAGGGTGAGAAATAGTTGCATGCTAGGAGGTACTCTATGATGGAGAACCTCATCTTAAACTCCATTAATCATTTTCATACTAGAAAGCAAGCAAGGTAAGTAACAGTAAGTCTTTATTCCTTAACTTGTAAGAGTTAATGTAGGTTATTTTATGTTTATAAATGTTAGTATTTAGGAAATTAATTGAATAGATGCTTGGTTTTCCAAAGAAAATCTCACTTGATGATGCAAGATCTTGAGTTGCAAATGAAAGTGTATGACCATCAAAATTTTAATGGATATTAATGTGAATTATCTTAAGCGAGGATCAAGATACAAAAACTCACAAGGCAGGGCTTAGTAGGTTGGCATCATCTCCCTATTATTATAACATATATATGCCTTGTGATCTAGCTCATATGATGAAGATATTATGCATGTATTATCTATTGAGTTGTATTATTGAAGCACTAAATGGTCTTGAAATATTTTTGATGAATATTGATAAAACAAGTTTTGGTTCCTTAACTAATATGTAGTGGTTTCATATAGTTCAAGGACCTTGACTATTATTCATTAAAAAGAAACTCTTTGTTGAACACTTAAAGGAAAATTATTATGCTAGTATCTATGTTGAAAATTTTGAAAATTATCTTTTATCATAGATACTACTAATTGGAGACTTTGGTTTCAAAAAAGTCTCTATGATTGATCTTGATATGACATTACAAATTTATTTGATGGATTTCAAGAATGAATATCTACAAAGACAAGATGATCAAAGAAAGAAATTTCAAGCAATAGATGCATTGCAAAAGTTGGAAGCACTTATGTAGGAGGAGCCTATACCTCATCAATGATCATTTCTTGAGCCACAAATGTAGAAGCAATCTTTAGATATTCTCATCAAAAGATACTCAAGTTGCAAGACTTCAAATTCTAGCACCAAAAAATGAACAAGAAAAAGCTTTTTCGTATTGAAATCTAGTAAAGTTTCTATGGTAAAAGTGTAAGTTTGGTTAATTTGTTTTAAAAGATGGCCTTTATTGGTGCAAGAACTTGAAATTGATATGATTTTATCAAATTTTTTTAATGATATGATTGATTATGCTTAATTTTTACTAAGATTATGATGTCTTCACTTTCTATAGATATTGAACCTATAGTCTTCAACAAAACATGTGTTGTTTTTCTCTTCTTGGTAATGGAATATACTTGTGATATCTTTTTGATGATGTCTAGAAAGGAGGAGAAGATCATCAAATATTGTGTATTGGATATACTTTGAAGACTAATTGTTAAGACTTGGCTTTTATTATGGATATAGTCTTCATACTCATAAAATCTTGGCCTATATAGTAAATAATGAATTTGTTACTAATGGATTATGATTCATCTTTGAGCCTAAATGATAATATTATTGATTCATATTTACAAGTATTTAATTATGTCTCTTCGTGTTTCATGGTTATGCTTATGGTGACACATGTCATATTATATGCTTATTTTTCTTTCTATACTTTGGAGGCAATTTATACTTTTTCCTATATGTGCTTTTTGAGTTTTCTTCTCTTTCATATTATATGATGATGGAAAATTATGGACTTGGGTAGCTCATGATCTTGCCAATTTTCTATATATCTCATGGATATGATCCTTTTAACTAATACATCCTTTCATCCTTTGCATCTTCTGCTATCATAGGTATATATTTTAGAATGATTGGTAAATTCTATATATCATGGTATTATGCTAAACCATTTTTAAAGTTTTGGACATCACCAAAAAGAAAGGGATTATTAACCTTTTGGTATGTCAAAACCTTAGAAAATAGAGAATATGGAAATGTGGTTATAATCTTAAATTCCTAAAAAAGAACAAGTTGAGAAGATAATTGATCAAGTGCTTCAAAACAAGAGCTAAGATAATGAAACAAGAGGTGAGCTAAAATAAGAGTTGAATTAACAAAATAAAATCTGGGATGAAAATGTAGCTTACAATACAAATGATGGTATCCAAATATCAATTGAGATGTCAAAATGTTATAGAAATGATCTAGAGTTTAAAGTTCACTTCTAGGCCAAATGTTCTAGATTGATAGCAGATATTCCAATTGTTGTTGGGATGTCCTAGCTAAGACATCATAATTTTTCATGGGATGTCACACCATAATAGAAGCTATTTTGATAGACATTCCAACCTCAAATGGGATGTTCACAAGTCATTGTTGGTTGGGCTACATTGACGGGAATGTGTTGATGTGTACCTATTGATGCATCAATGCATACACATTGATGAAGTGCTTGGCCTAGCCTATATAAATCCATGCATCTACTACATTTGAGGCATTTTTTATTTAGTAGCATAGTGAAGCTCTTGTAGTTTATTCATTTGAAAGTTAGAATATTTTCTAAGTGCCCACAGTAGGAGTTGATAAGTATATGGATCTTGATTTGAGCATTGATGTACATGGACACTTCAGTGTGAACGGCAATAAAGAAGAGCTTTTTTAAAAAACCTTGCAACACTCAAGCTTAACCTAATATTTACTTAAATAATTTACTATTCATGAATTTAATTAATTAATTATTTATATATAATTAATGTACATAAGTACGATCATCTTAAGCATATGTTAATGCTTGGTAACTCAGTAGCATTGCAATGTGTTCAGGATATGTATGGAAAATGGAAAGAAATGCTTATGCTAGGATTAGTTAATGTGTTATATGGTTTCTAAATTAATTGAGCATTTAATTACTTTATTTTCATATTTAGACAAATAGATAAAAATATAAAAGTTATACAAATCATGTACCTCAATTAAACTTAACCATACCCTTGAACCTCATAAGTGAAACTAGGAAGACAACAATCATGTCCTTGAGATTCACTATATAGATAATGTGTACTTAGAGAGCTAAAGTCCATAGAATCTGACTATATTTCTTAGTGAATGTTGGGGATTCGTATGGTTGGGGGTAGGAATAACTTGCTGCTCATCATTATCACCATTGCTAGGGACTTTAGTTAACTTTGTGTGCTACTTAGGAAGTTAGTGAAATTATACTATGACATTGTAATGAACCTTAAAGTCCAAATAATTATGTCAAATAATAATATAAAAAACACACTATTTTTACAAGAACTCATATGGCTTCTACTCACAGGGAAGATTCTATGCCATGGTTCATGGGTAATTGCAATTAGCAAAGGAAAGAAGGCCCAAAACTACCCATGCCCCAACAATGCAAAGTGGTCTATACACATTCAAATGAGTTCATTCTAGATTTCACATTCATCTTTCACTAGGATGAATAACTATGGTGGAGGAACATTGAGGACAACATTGTGTTACCTCCTAATCACTTAGTTCCTACAATCCTGCTCCACAATCTAATGAAAATGGGCATCACTAGACTAAATGTTGAGTACGAGGTGCAAGATCATTCCTACCAAGATTATCATCCCATGGAGGCTTAGTGAAAGATAGATTGATAGATGGAAGATTTCTATGAGGCATCAAAGGGAAAATAGTTCACAACCCCTTTGTTCTAGTTGGGACAAAAGGAAGTGAGAGATCCTTTTTTAGGAACTTTTGAATACAATGATTCCCATCCTTTCTTTAAGGTGGAGGCCCTCAATTAGAATCTACACTCCACTTTAGATAATCTTGGTTCTGGGAAGAATGGATTCCATGACCATGGGACCTCAAAGGGATGGAGTCAAGGCAAAAATCATGATAAGCATCATGATAATGAGAAACACAGTGATCATGATTGGGGCCAAAGAAGAAAAAGTAGTAGGAATCATTCTAGTGTTAGCCCTCCTTCCTCTTCACCTTCGTGATCCTCATCATCTTCCTCCTCAAACTCCAACCAAAGCCATAGAGGAAGAGACTATGATGGAGGTGACTCGTGGGATAGGGATGACTATAGATCCCATTGAAACAATAGAGACCAATGGCATGGGTAATCAAGGGAGTCCCACCATAAAGAAAGAAGGTAAAACAGAGGGCATCATAGGCATCATGACCATCATAGGGTCCATGACTATGATGAGCCTTTGCTTGCTACTAGAAACATGCTCAACATTGCAGACGCTATAAGAATTCTAATAAGGAATATCAAGGATAACTAGATTAAATGAGTGGACATGAAAAATATCCCTATGTTTGAAAGGAGATAAAATTCTAATTCACAAAATGATCTCCACACCTTTCATGATGCATGCATCTTATAGAATATTGAGAACAAATGGCAGAAATTAAAGTTATGCTCTCGGAGACTCATCATCTTCCTCCTCCAACTTCGACTAAAGTTGTAGAGGAAGAGACCATGATGAAGGTAACCAATGGGATAGGGATGATAGCATATTCCATTAGAACAATAGACACCAAGGGCTTTAATAATCAAGGGAGGCCCACCATAGAGAAATAAGGCACAATCTTAGGCATCATGACCATCATAAGGGCCATGACCATGATGAGCCTTTACTTGCCACCAAAAACATGCTTAACATTGCTAAGCCTATAAGGATTCCATTAAGGCACATGAAGAATAGCTAGATCAAATGGTTGGACATGAACAATATCCCTAAGTTTGAAAGGGGATAAAAATCTAGTCCACAAAATCATCTCCAAGCCTTTCATGATGCATGTGTCTTACAAAACATTGAGAATGAAACATAGAAATTGAAGTTATTCCCTAGGAAACTCATCAAGGAGGTTAAACATTGGTACTGGTCCTTATAATTAGAATCAATTTGATGATGTAATATGATGCTTGAACTCTTTAATGACATGTATCAAACATATTCCCAAGTGTCTAACTTGAGAAGGTAGATCCAAGGTTAGCAGCAAGGAACACATGAATCCTTGGATGTGGGAATGGGTAAAAATTACTCATGATTGCACTGATGCCTACGCAATGGCTATTCCCAAAGGAAACAGCTATGCCATATGATATATTTCCTCTAGACAAAAACAAGAATAACTCTTGGGGTCTATTCCCAAAGGAGGCTTTTAGAGCTAAGGGCTCATTAAATGCAAAGGCTTATTAAGTAAGTGACCAAAGAAGAAGGTGAGATGAGGAAAAGAAAATGTGTTGAGGAGTACAACTAGGATCCTTCCATTCATAAAAGGAAGGTTTAGTTTTATAACAATGAGGATGTGACACCAGTTGATGAAGTGATACAACAAAAAATCTTACTGATATAAAAATATGTTTGTAAAATATCAGCCAAGGTAGATAAAATGTGAGACTCTTTGGATGAAAATTTTGAAACTACCCTTAGAATTTTTGAGAAGACCAAATAGCAAGGTAGTGGTTATGATCAAAGGAGAATGAAGGAAGCTAAAACTACCCATCGGTAGGACAAGGGCAAAGCTGTTGCAATGGAAAAGGTTGTAGATTCCAAAACAAATGATGATGGTGGATGTGACATTTGCCAATATGAACATCCCAAGGGATGTTATCCAATCATGTCACACTTGCAAGAATCTAGGGTGTATTCTTTGAATCCCATATTAGCAAAACCACAAAAACATAGGAGATTACCTTATCCTCATAGCAACTATGGGTAGTTCCACTAGCAAGCCTACTATTTAAGTGAAGTTCCACCTACATCATATGAGTAGCACTAGCAATGGAAACATCCATAGTTATAGAGAATGCCATCACCAAGGTAGTATTACCCTTACTAGTGGTGATATTTCTATGGGTAATACGTTTAGCATCCCATTTCTCCACATGACTCTTCTAGTTACACTTATTTTTAGTACTACTACTACCCTTCTAAATATTATTGAGCATAATCTCTAAGAGGGGAATTCCCATTAAGTTATTAACCTCCTCATCCTTCTATACCTATACCTACATGCTCAACCTAGTTGTTACCCACTCCATCCATGCATGAAAAAATTCCATCCAAGCCACAACAAAGAAATATCACAAGGGCTATTAACTTATAGCCAGATTCCTATCTAAGTGGTTTGGACACTAACCCTTGAAAATAATACTTTTTTTAAATCAATAATCCTAACAAGCCCTTACAGACACCTATGTTTGCTAACCTTCTTCTTCATCCTCCACAACATCCTTCAAGGTCCCTTCAAAGAAAACACCTCCAAGGATGCATCCTAGAATGTTGACTCATGCAGTCAATGATTATGTAAAGGATGGCCACATTCCCATGAAGAGATCTAGTCCTAGGAGTCCTCTCATTTACTTTTAAATTATCAAAAAATAACCTTGTAAGGCTCTTCTAGACTTAGGTTTTGGTATCAGTTTGAACTTGCATAAAATGTACAAGGACAAGAACATTCCTCCTCTTAAGAAGAGCAACATTCATCTTGACTTGGTAGATTAGTCCATCAATTTTCCCTTGGGATTGGTGAAGGATATCATGACCACCATCTATGGATGATCATATCTTACTAACTTCCTAGTGATTTGCATGGATAACTAAAAAGGGGACTTTCCAACCATCATGGAAAGTGCATTGTTAAGTACAATTGATACATGGTTGGGAATCAAAGACCTCTCCTTTGAGATTTCCATGAAAAATGACTTTGAGAAGATTAAAAAGAAGCATGTGTTCATGAATCATGTATAGTGATAGAGGGTTCCACTACATGTAGAAATTATGTATTGTTAAAAGTACCATACTCACAACATGCAGGTAGTTTGTAGATATCACAAAAGTGCCAAGTTTCCTATACACAATAGCTATAAAAAAGGAGGATACCCACTGGCTAATAACTAAAGTGAAAACAAATTCATCATTATGCATGAAACATACTTAGATCCTAACAAGTGCCTATGGCATGGATGAATTGAAGCAAGTCCATTGATAACTCTCCAATGAACTTGATAAAAGTGATTGGGAAGAGTTGGAAATCCCTGAGAGGTTTAAACATAAATGTCTTGAGTTAAAGACTCTACCAGCTAGAATGGAATATCCTTTTCTAAACAATGAAAGGCTAGTCATCATCAATATCAACCTTGCTCCTATGTAGATAAAGAAGCTATTAAATATGGTCAACAAATAGCCAAAAACCTATGATTGGCCATATCATGAGCTAACAAGAATTTATCCAAGGATATGCTAGCATCTAATTTACACAAATTCCTCCATTAAATTAAATAGGAAACTGTAGTGGTGGTTGAATCCTAAACTCACACAAATTATCAAAGAGAATACTGAACAACTCATTAAAGTAACATTTATCTATTTCATGGTGGATAGTCAATGGGTTAGTCAGCTCATGATCGTGCCATAGAGAGGTGGAAAATTAGGGGTTTGCATTGATTTAAGTCTATTAAGTATGAAAACATTTAAAGAACATTTTTCTTCGCCATTGGTGAACCAGGTGTTGGACAAAATTTCTAGGTAGTGCTATTATAGCTTTCTTAATGCTTATAATGGTTATAACCAAATCCATATAGCACTAGAGGACTAGGCCAAACCACATCCATGAGTTCCTAAGGGACATTCAAATATAGAAAGATGTTGTTCATCCTATGCAATGCCCTTGCAACATTTCGACACCTTATCCTTAGCATTTTCCAATAGTAGATCGGTAGTGTGGTGGAAGTCTTCATGGATGACTTCTCCACCTATGGGGCTACATTTGAGCAAGCCTTTGACCATGTTAAGAAAGTGTTAAAAAGATGCATGCAAAAATAACCTTAGGTTCAACTTGTAGAAAAGTCACTTGTTGGTTAGGAAGGCATTGTATTTGGACATAGAATTTCACAAGAAGGAATTCAATTGGATCTTGAAAAAATAATGGTCATACAAGAAATAACTTGACAACTAGAAATAGTTAAATATGTAAGGTCATTCCTTAGTCACACTAGCTATTATCGACACTTCATTTAGAATTTTTCTAAGATTGCTAAACCATTGGTGAAGATGATAAAAAAGGATGCTTTATTTGTCTAGACAAAGAAATGTGAGCATGCATTCCAGCAACTCAAGTAGAAGCTCATGGAAACTCTAATTCTACAAATACCTAACTGGTTCAAACCATTTCACATTATGGTAGATCTATCAAATTATGCCTTAGGAGCCATCATCACATAGCTGGATGATCAAGAACATCCCTATTATGTCCACTATCTAAGAAGGAGCATTGTGGATGCACAACTGAACTACACCATCACTAAGAAAGAGTTGATGATAGAGGTGTATGCCTTGGAGATATTCTATCACTATGTGTTGTGGTACAAGGTTTTTGTGCACATAGATCATCATGCAATTACATTCCTAATGAATAAGCCAATGATAAGCCCCCATGTTGTACAATGGCTTGTAATCTTGTAGGAGTTTGATCTAACGATGGTGGATGACATGGAAACCAAGTATGTGGTGGCTAACCACTTGTCTCCGTTGAGATGGCATAAAAAAGAGGAGAAGAGCCCACTTTCAAATTAATTTCTTGATGAACTCCTCTTTGTCAAAGCTATTACTAAAGAAGTACCCATAAAAATCAATTGGTACAATGGCATCCTCATCTACATTCTTACTTAAGAGATTCAACAAGAATGGGAGGATAGGAAGAAATAATACTTTCTTTACCAAGTTAAACACTTCATGAAAATAAATGGACACCTTTACATGGTGTGTGCTGATGGACTTGTTCGATGGTGTGTTCTTGATGATGATCAACTACATGTTCTCTAAGATGCTCATGAGGGCCCTTGTTTGGACCATTATGCTAGAAGATGAATGGTCATTAAAATCCCCATAGTAAGGTATTACTGGCCTACATTTTTATGGATGTTCATCACTTTGTATACTCTTTTGACTATGATCAACATGACGGTGGGATGACTACTCAAATAGAGAGGCCTTAATAATGGATCCAACCACTAGAGTCCTTTAGTTGAGGCATTCATTTCATGGGTCCGATCACTCCCATGTTGAATGGAAAGGCATACATTATAGTAATTGTTAACAACTAAACTAACTGGGTAAAATAGGCAACCATTACCAATTTCACATCTTCTATGACAACCTAGTTTGTACAACAACATGTTGTAAATAGGTTTGAGCTACCATGTGATCTTATTTTTGGTAATGAAACTTACTTTACAGGCATCACTTTTCAGAAGCTCATGCAATGCTTAGGGGTTGATTATAAATTAACAACTCCATACCACCCCCACACTAATACTCAAGTGAAGGTTATGAATAAAGAGATAGAAAAAATAGTAACAAGAACTGTTAGTAAATATAGGATGGATTGGAGCATCAAACTCAATGATGCCCTTTGGGCCTATCGCTCCACTTGGAAACTTCTTATTGATTACTCTTCCTATGAGCTCATGTATGGAAAATTGGTAATACTTCTAATTCAAATGGAACTTCATACACTTTCAACCACTTGTAACCTTTGTCTTAACCTAACCATAGCATAGAAAGAAAGGTTAATGAATCTCAATGTACTGGATGAGAACTTACTAGTGGCCTTATCATCCAATGAAGTATACAAGGTTTATAATAAGCAACAACATGACCTTAGGATTAGAAAAGTGAAATTTCAACTAGGAGATAAGGTTCTATATTAGGATCCCACACACGTGCCTCAATGAACTAAGTTCCAAACATTATTGGAGGGATATTTATGAAACCTTTCCATTTGGAGACATGCTGATTTAAAAACTTGAAAGCCCAAACAAAAAGCTACTAGTCAAAATGCAAGAACTTAAGCCTTTCCAAGAATCCAAAATAGCCAATGATCGAAACACCTCAATAGATGGATATGCATGCTTAATTTTTCAAATCTCTTTTTTCCAACTCAATTGTGGGGAAGATGGTCATCCATGCTAAATCAAATATAGTGGTTCCTCAATTTTAAAATTTTTCACAATTTTTATACATCATTTTTAGTACATTTTCTTTTTCTTAAATATTTTACAATTTTTCTTATATTTTACATTATTTGATTTAGAGTTTTTCTTATCTTTTTTTTCTTCTTCCATTATTTCTTCCAAGTATTCATGTAATTCTAGTGAACAATTGATGATGGTTTATACTCTATAATATTATTTGATTGCTAATGTTTGGATTTTATCTTTGAATTTGGATGTTGATAACTAAGACATGGGTTCTTTTCATGATAATAGGTAGTTAGTCCACATCAGCCACTAATCCACATAACTCTATGGTGTTTCTTTGTTTTAGAAATATGAGGTCCCTTCTAAAATGCAACTGATAATGAACTTGTGACCTTGGTAGTTTTCAAACTTTGGATTGATTAACTGGATAGACAAGGATGTGACTTCAAGGAAATTTGACACTTTTTATATTTTCCTATCCTCTTGGATAAACTAATGTCTTCACAAGTCTTTTGTCATTCCTATGTCAACCAATAATAGGAAGCTAAGTCTTTGTATGATGTGACTCCCATCTAAAAATCCAAAAATTCAAAAGAAAAAAAAACACACACACACACACACAAAATCATAGAAATCTGAAGCATACCCCTTAGACTCAAATGGAGCTAGAAATACATGTTATCCATGCTTGAGAACTGCCTCTAACTAACACCCAACTCACTTCCTGCTTTTCTTCTCTTTTTGAAATGGTGATTGACCTATGAGGGTATTGTTATAGCGTGGAGGTGAACTAGTCTAAGAGTGTTAATGCAAAGTCACTAGAAGATTGATTTTAATTTGGACTATGGATGGAAATTATCAAGTCATATCAACCACGAAATCCATAAGAGACTTTATGTGATTGTAACACAGGACTCCATTCCACACTATACTTCATATGCCTATGCTTTCCATAACTCACCTCACTACCTTTTCTCATGTTTGTTTCAATTTCTTAGTTTGATATGGTAAAATATTTTTAATAGTTTCTTTGTTAATTTGGTCCTTAACTAAACATTACCATTAATCATCCATGGGGTCCATAGACTCTTTGGTTTAAGGACATGTAAGGGCATTAAGGGCATGAGCCTACTATGGGGAGGATCCACTTGAATACTCCTTGTTTGGGCTAGTTATGTTCCTCACCTCTTAGGTAGTTTTGCATTCAAACCTATCGTACTCCATGTTGACTACATCTAGTTTTGTACTTCTTAATTAAAATTTGATAAGAAAAATCTTTGTTTTTATGAATATCCTAGCCCTCTTCATGCATTCCATCATGTTATAGGATTTTCTGGCTTCCTTTGGATTCCAATTTTTTCAAAAGCTTTTTATTTTTACTTAGACTTTTAAAGTGCAAAATTTTCATTAACAGTTGTGTCAACGTGACCTTGTTGATGTGATCACATCGACACAACATAAAATTTATCTATATATACTACAAAACATAATGCATTTTGCACATTTTCTCTTAAACAAACAAGGAGTTTTTGTCATTTCAAGAACTCAGAGACTTCTAAAGCCCATAACTTGCAAATCACTTGTCCGATTAACCTCATTCTTTTATCTTATAGCTACTAGAGGTGATCCTTATGTCATGGCGGCCAGAAATTTTAGAATTTTTCTAAATCCCATAATGTTTAACTAATAAAATAATATTAAAATCACAAATTCATGACTGTTGAACATTTCCAACAAACTTTGGTAGCCATCTAAATAAAATAATGTTAAAATAATCAATCTATCATAATCAAAACTTAGCCAAAGTGTAATTAATCCAATGAGACAAGGTATTTAAGTGTTTCATGTTACACATCAAATGCTAATTCTTGGTCAGGTTGTGATTATAGATGGCACCTAGAGCAAGGGATAAGCATGGAGTAGAAGTAGGACCATTGCAACCAAAAACTAGAAGGGATCAACTGCTAGAGTAGCCCTAGGAGCAAGTAGTTGAAACACATAAAATAGGACCTCTTCGAGAAGATCCTAAAGTGGAATCTATCCAATAGATTCCTCAAAGCTGAAATAGAGTAATCCCACCTAGATGAGGCATCACAACCAAGGCCAAACCTTAAGGTCATCTTGACTAATGCCTATCTAAGAGTAACTAAGTATAAGGAAATCTAGAGTTTAGTTCTCTAAGAGCTAAAATTTCATACCTTCTTGGAGTTCAGTACAAAAGAAGTCAATATGCAACTGCAAAATTCTCCCATGTGGCCTATTCTTACTTCTAGTGGAGAATGATACATGGGAGAAAAATATCTCTTTTAGAACAACATGTAGCTTGATACCATAGTGAAAATCAAGGACCTTACTATGTTGTACATGGTGGAGGCCATCTCTTAAGCCCTTAGGTTGCCGAAAACTAGGTAAATGCTAGTAGAAATATCAACCTAAGTAGATCCATAGGTGAAAAATGTGTGATTCCAATGATGCTATGGGATTTATTGAAAGGAGGATGGCATGCTAACTAATGTTGTGAAGGTATATTTCAAGACTGTGGCCTATCAACTTAATCTAATAGTGAGGCTAAGCAAGGTGATGATCTTTTGTACCCTTGCATGTGCCACTTTGAGTGGGAAATTTTCAATTAATCTACCATAACTAATCTATCTTAAGATAGATAAGTGCTTCAAAGAAAACAAGCATGGGACAAAGGCACTTCGCTTTTCATGCTTAATTCATAAATTATCCATAAAGGGAGGAATAACCCTCTACCTAAAAGATACCCTTTAACATTCTTCGACCACCTCTTGGGTGAAAATAATGAGAGATAAAATTCCACCAAAATTTTAAGAAGAGGACTAGCTACCACCACCTAGCACTTATTAAATAATTTTAGAGGCTTATGCTACCATCGAAAACA
The DNA here is from genome assembly GCA_015680685.1 of Gnetum montanum. Taxonomy (NCBI): domain Eukaryota; kingdom Viridiplantae; phylum Streptophyta; class Gnetopsida; order Gnetales; family Gnetaceae; genus Gnetum; species Gnetum montanum. Next base: position 467,104 of record MNCI01003851.1, read on the forward strand.
TGTAGAAACTCCATGAGAAACTCCTATAGTAGTAGTAGGTAGGACTAATTGGTGGTCCCTCTATCTACCAATAGAACTGAGCTATGTGAATGAGGTCACTCATATAATTAGCTAGTTGGAGGATACGGTGCCAATGTTTTTTGCCCAATAAATTCATGCATCCACAAGATCAAATCTTAGTGCCTGAGAGGTAATGATCCCTTCTCAGATAACAACAATTTCCAAGGATCTTTTAAAGTGCTGCTACCTTCTAAGTATGCATAGAGGAAGGAGAGGAAGTAACTATCTTGTTGATGAAGCACCAAGAGTAGGAAATAGTAACCAAGGTGGTGGTTGATAGAATGGGTGAAGCACTTAATATTTTTTTAGCATTTGTGCTAGATGTTGCTACACTTAAAGATGTGTAGATGTTCATAGGAGAAATAAGTGAAAGGTTCAACATAGCCCAACATGAAGAATTTCTAGATCAACTGGTTGGGGCCAGGAAACTAATTTTGGGGATCTTTGATCTTCTAGACAACAACACTAAAACCTAGTTGATGCTTTTAAAGGCTAAGGGCAAGTGCATCATCACCAATCTTCAACTTGAAGAAGCCACATCTAGAAATTAGAGGTTGGCTACTTAAGTTGCAAAATTAAGAGTCTACTTAGCAAATCCCACTATTCTCAACTAGGTCATGATTAGAGATGAAGCTTTCTTATAGTTTCAAGAGAAATTTAAAATAGTTGAGAATGCCAAGAAGATTTTAGTCTTTGATGAGTTCATAGTAGTAGAAATGGATTATAACACTAAGAATGAATTATTAGAGAATGTAATTCTAAACAAGGACAATCATCACCTATAAAATGTTGAAGCTCAAAAGGACTAGATGGTTAAATTCTTGAGACAAGAATAGGACCAACCTATCAAGGTAACCATGGACCTAAGGAGATTGGCTATGAAAAATCATAATTTGTTGATGAATGAGGACTGTGTCTTGTATCAAAAATTAGTAATTGAGATCACCACCTAGAAAAATATGGCCCTTAAGTTTGAAAGGGTCAAGAACCACTATAGGCACTAGGTTGACCTTCTCAGAGAAGTTAACAAATGAAGATCTAACTGGTGAAGGAAATGGTGAATGAGGTTGTCTAGTAGCTCCAATAAGGAGGTGACATGTGATAGCCCATCTTTGATGGACTGAACATGTATAACAAGGAAAAAATCTAGCTCAAGAAGCTAAAAATCAATAAGATGATGGAGTACATAGAGTTGGCCAACTTCCATTATGTAAACTTGGCAATGTTAACTATCAGGAGGCCATGGTCAGAACTAGAGAAGTAGGTGACTAGCTCATGCCTATTGTATGAGGCCAAGTTCAAGCATCATCAGGAGACAAAGTAAACGTTAGAAATAACCAATGCTAAACTCAAATTCCTCAAAGATTGATTCATAGATCAATGATTAATGGCTAAGAACCTAGCCAAAAGAATGAGTGACTACTAGGAGCTATAGAATGTTTTCTGAGCATTTGACATCAAATGAAAATAATTTGTTGCATATTTTATCAATGTTAATGAGTTGTTCCCTACAATGCCTTATTTGTGGGATGTCCCTATATTGGCCCACATTAGTGATGCTATGTGGATCATGTAGAATCCCCAAAGTAAGGAGGAGAAGATGAAAACATTATTAGATTCTTTTCATCTTCCACCAGCAATTATAGCTACAACAAGATAGCCATAACCACCACATGCATTAGAGGTAGGAAAAGATCATTTGGCATCTTAGGAGCCTCCACTATGTGAGATAGTTTAATTTTTTCCTCTCATCTTTAAGCTACCAAATGGGTGTAGGTGTTAATTTTATCACACTGTACAATTTTATTTTCACAAAAATCAATTTTTTTAATAGTTGTAAATTTGTACACTTGGATACTTAGTGTCAATTTGAGTCAGACTAAGTTAGTTAGTCAAGCAATCAATAATCCCATACCTTTCCAAAATTTGAAAATAACTTATTCCTCCTTTTATTCACTTGAGGATGAGTTTCATTCAGTCATGGGGGTATGATAAGTCATCATTTGTTGAACTATGTTGATGCATGATTTGATGCATTGACACATGATTTGATGTCTTGACACATATGTGTCGATGGAGTATCTAGTCTTGCCTCTATAGATGCATGCAACTATTGCATTTATGGCATTCATTGTTTAGTAATAAAGTACAACTCTTTCAGCTTGTTTATTTGAGAATTGGAATATTTTCTAAATGCTCATAATAGGAGTTGAGAATCATACAAATTTTTATTTGAGCACTGATATATCTAGACACTTTAGTGTGAATGGTAATAAAGATGAGCTTTCTTAATAAATCTTATAGCACTTGGACTTAGCCTAATATTTACTTGAATAATTTATTATTCATGCATTTAATTAATTAATTAATTATAGATAATTATTGCACATAAGTATGACCATCTCGAGCATACATTAACACTTGGTAATCCTAGTAGCCCTCACACTTGGTAACCCAGTACCATTGCAATGTTTTTAGGATGTGTACAATAGATGGGAATATATGCTTATGCTAGGATTAGTTATCACCTTAGATAGTTTTTAGATTAATTAAGTGTTTATTTAGTTTATTTTAATACTTAGGAGAAATAGATAAAAATATAGAAGTTATACAAATCATATGCCTTAGTTACACTTAACTGTATCCTTGAACCTTACAATTGGAATTGGAAAGATAATGTGTACTTAGAGAGATAAATTCTATGGAATTTGATTGGATCACTTAGTGAATGCTAATGATTCATATGGTTGGGCATAGGGCCTACTCACTAGTCATCATACGTTCCAATTAGTCATTTCCTAGTTGTTGCATAAATTCCAAGGAGTTTTTGAAAACCAAAAGGCTATAAAAAAAGTAAAATTCTTGGGAAAGATAAGCACTATTAATTTTGCAATATTTATCATAATCTCCATTAAGTGAAATATCTTTATTCCTAATTGTGTTCATCATTTTTGAATTATTGTATGTATTGAGATCTTTATTGTAAAGAATTTATAAACTGAGTTATACTTTTTTATTGATTCTTTCTCTCATTTTTCAAGCCCTACAGGGTTGACGTGCTTATTTTAGAAAGACATCTTTATTGAGCTTCTCAAGACCTTGTGAAGTTCAATGTGTTCATAGTTATGAAATACTCTAATGTGGAGCTCGCGTTTTATAAAGGTTGTGGGATCCTTGAAAATATATATTAAGTTTGTTGGAACCGTATAAGGTTGAGTGATTTTCTAGTGATAGAATACTCTGAGTAGAGCTTAAAATTTGTAAAGATTATGATACCCTCTAAATCACATTTTGAAGGAACAAAGTCTAGAGGTGTGCAAAGATTTTACCCTTTGAGTGTGGATGTACCTAAGTTGGAAAACCATGTTGAAACATCACTAAGAAAAAAAATGTTGCAACCTCTTTGACCTTGTAACCTTTGCCTTTATACTTGAGGTTGGATTTTCATTTTAAAATGTGAGTTTTGTAGCCCCGTGAGTTATGATCTTGCATACTTGTGCTTTTGGAGGCTAAACAATCCATCAAAATTTGTTGTAGCCTCACTTCCCAACTAGAAAAAGTCATATCATATCTATATTTGTGTTTGGGAAGCTTGAAAAAGCATTTGGAACTACCAAATAGGTCATTTTGATTTGTTTTTGTGGGGATATAGCCTCAAATATAATGGAATCACATATCCCCAATGTAGCACTTGGAAAATTTGGTTACTGTAAGAACTAAGAATTCCTAGCACAACAACCTAATCTTGGATCACAAGGGCCTTCGAGAAACAGGATTCAAGGTGCCCTGGATGGTCTAGTCGATTACCAAGGGGCTTAAGAAATGTAAATGAAGAAAATAAAATTGTAGATTCAACAAAAAATAAACATAAAAAATAAATTTTGAATAAAATATACATTACAAATGAACTAGAAACCTTTATTAAAACAACAAAAGTAATAAAAGTTTAGAGTTCAAAAAAGTAGAGATTGTATGCTAAAATGCATAAGAAGACTATCCAAATGAAATTTGAAGCTTTTTGGAGCTGGCAGGTTGTATTCTATAGTCAAACTCCATGATCTAGGTACTTCCCAACTCTAATCCTTCACAACTCTTTGCTGATTTTTGTTTAAATCTACAACTCTAGTTAGGTGGTGTTCCATTCTTAATGCAATTGTATCATGTTGGAATTCATTAGTGCCCAACATAGATACCAACTTTCTTTCAAAGTTTTCAAGGTTGCAAAACAAGGCTATGGATTGCACAAATGCTAGTTTTTGACATTTCTCAAAATTTTCAAACCTTAATAATGTGTTTATGCTTAGCTTGTAAAGGTCTTAGGTTTCTGATTTAAGGATGTAAATTACAACCATGATGAACGCCATGTTATTAGGAACCTCCATTGATGGTTTTATGCGAAATGTAGAGGTTGAGGCACCCAAATGAGATTCAAGAACTACAACATGCATGACTTAGCTTATATAGTTAGGGCCATGCTTTAAACATGAAAATATATAATACAACACATAAAAATGAAATTCATAAATACCTAAGATATCATTTAGGATGATAGTGAGGGATTCACCTAGCTGCAAACCATCAAGTATAGCATTGAGGTCATCCAATGTAGTATTGGATAACCCCTCATTCTCATGCCACTATAGAAACTCCTCCTCTTGATGTTTCTACATTGCCTCTACCATTGTTGCTTGGGCCACCAGTTCTTATTGTTTATCTAGAAGAAAAATAAATAAAAAACATAGAACCACTTAGCTTATTTTGCTGAAGGCTAAAACAACAACATAACAATATAACATGAAACATAAACATCAAGAAAAGTAAAAAAATATATAATAAAACAAATAGAATGTACCTACCACCACATGATGTGCTTGGCCAAGTTTAACAATAAGCCTCCTCATCATAGGTTGCTTCATGACTAATGTTATTTGTTCAATAATGGATCTATTCAATTTCCCTCTAGCTGAACCATCAACTTTAGCACATAACTCCTTAGCCTGTAAATGTTCTCATGGGTAACCTAGGCTTCAATTCTCATGCTATCAGGTGAAGCACAATGTACATCACTAAAATGCTTAGTAGTAATGGATAATGATATTTCAACATCCTCTCATGGGTCCTAAGCCTACATGGTAGGATAAATAAGTTTCATCCAACACTTAGAAAGATAGGATGAATCCTAACACACTCATCATTCATCCTTCTGCACCACTAGAAACTCCCCAAACTTTCTTAGATATGTCACAAAAAATGAAAAAATCATATGGAATATCATAGTAAGGTCTTTTTGATTTCCCCTCATAGCTTTAAAACCAAATGAGCAATCCAGTTGAAGTAAGAAACCTCTATGGTAACCTTTTTCATGGTTCATGCCTATGTAATGTCAATGATCTCCTTATGTGACAACAATTTTTGGAATGCCTAGGATTGGAACAATGGATAGATCTCCATTGCCAATGCATATTGGAACTAGTCTAGGAATAATCCAGAATGATCATGATGAGTGTTTAGCCATCCTTCAACCTCCTCCAAATGACTTGCATCCTTCCCTTATTTGGAGGCAACTATCATACCTTCATGGAAAATACCTAAGAGGTCATTGAAGGTAGATTCATCAATGACCAAGGTGATAAACACACCATGAACTTGGGTGATGAACATTCTCACTTCCTTCTTGAAGGAATTAATGATATTCACCATCTCAGGAGTAGGGATGATTGGGCTAGGAGCCATGAAAAAATCAAGCAAACCTGATGTTTGCTTGAAGATTTTTAGATACATGGCTAGACAACCAATGTTTCACCTAATCCACCTCATCAAAATTGAGGGTAAGTGTCTTCTCAACATGTCCTAAAGCACTCAAACTAAGGGTGGAGGAAGAGGTAGCCCCTACAACAAAATAAGAAGAGCCTGTTAACTTAAGCATAAGTATATCATATAAAAAACAAAAAATATAAGAAGTTTAAATAATTAAAACAAAACTTATAACCATACCAATAAAACCATATAAACAATTAGAACCTAAAAAAATCATCAAATATATGACCATAAAAAAGAGAAGATAATACTTACTTCCCTTGCTTGGGGAAGGTAGCCTAGGGACCCCAAGAGACATACTTGTCTATGCATGAAAATCAGGGATTCCTAAACAACTATGGATTGTTTCATTCATTAAGCACCTATAGTATTCTTTGGCATAGCATTTGGTATACCTACCAAAGTCATCTTAAGTTACTCCATCACAATGAGCCTCACCACCTAGCCTTTGGTAAATACCTCCAGTGGTGTTTGAGCTAAGGGCAAGATCTGGTCACTCTTGATTAGCCCATGATCATTCATCCTGCACCTATAAGCATGCCAACCAAAACAACAAATTGTTAAACCCAACTGACTTAATAAAACCAAGAATAAACAAAACAAAAACAAAAACAAAAAACATAAATTTACACTTACCCCTCTAAATGGTAGAGAGTGCTAGGAGGATTTTAAAATAATGTGTTTACATGGTAACCAACTAGCAACGTGTTGTCAGTGTTGTACTGAATGAATTTAGGCATGTACCATATTATAGAAAACTTACATGTCCCTCTAGTATATATATTATTGAATTATTCACCATCAACATGAGTATCCAGATCATCAACTATGAATCTGATGATCAAGCTAGAAGAATGGGATCACAAGGTTTTCATGATAATGGCCATTATTTTAGAAGTGTGAACGCACTATCACATTGAAATTTTAAGATGGATAGGCCAAGAACTCCCTTTCCCTTAGCATGAACCAAAGGGATCCATGCTCCAACACCATGTCTACATGTGGGATCTTGGGCTTTGATGTATGAATACAACACAAAAGCCCCTCTAGCTCAATCACTACTAATATGGGGTTCAATAAGGGCTTGCACAAACCAAATGATTAACCATCATAACCTTGCATAATAGTAAACCAAATTTGAAAACTCATGATAAGAAGAACATGGATTCAACACCAACATTCGTATACAAAACCAAGATAACCAAACAACATATGCTAAAACAATGAAGCCCAAGGTAAATAACCAAAATTATGAATAGTTTGTACATGACAGCTAAATAAAACCAAATATCCTACATGGTAAAAATATGCATTACAAAATTACCAAAATTTTATGTAAAAATTAAAAGTCATAAAGATTAGCTTTTACCCAAATACAACCCACAAAAATAGTCACAAAATTTGAACCTGAACTTGACAAAATTTCTACTCTAAATCCTAGTTAATAGTGAAAGTAGCTATAGTAAAAACTCTAAGGGGCTAGTTAAAAATTTGGAAAATTTGAAATGACTATTGAAAATAAAAATATAACATAATACTCCCAATATGAATTTTTAACATTGAACAAAAAATTCCTAAAATGCACCAATGTTTCCTGTACATTAAAGAAAGTTTATATTTGCGACAATCAAAATTGCAATTGTACAAGACAATTTACACTTACATAGAAAATTAAAAATTTGAACTAAAAATTCTTTCTAAGTCCTAGGACTATATATACATCAAAATTTAATAAAATTAACCATCTACACTATAGTTCTAGGCCTAGAAAAAATTTGTACAACAACCCAAAATCATAACAAAACTTGACAAAATTCTCATAAGAAAACTAGGACTATAGAAAATGGATGTAGTAAATCATTGTAAAAAAACATCAAAAGAAATTTTAAAATTGTATAATTGATCTAAAAGCCTTCTTAATAGCCTTGATCATCCCTAGGAAGCTAGGACATTGGCTCAAACAATTTTCTAGGTGTCAACATTGCCTAGTTTCAAGAAGGTAAAATAACAAAAAATCAAAAACCCACTATGTATTGGCTTATAGAAAAATTCATAGAAAATTAAATATAAGTTAGAATTCAGTGGTTCCACAACTAGTTGAACCAGTCAGTAGTGGAAAATAAATCCATGACCCAGAAAACCAAAAATTCCTAGCCAGTTTAATATAAAAAAAATAGGAAAGAAGCATTACTTTCTTAAGAAAAACAATAAAAAATATGTGAAACAATTTAAATAGGAATTTATAACATAAAATAAAAAATTTTAAGACCAAAAAAATTATTGTAACTATGTAATCATGACCTATATCTACCATATAATTTTCACAAAAATAAATTTCATGCAACATATGAGTAAAGAAAGCCAAAATGCCTAGGTTCTAAGTAAGAAAATTGTAAAAATTCATGTAAAAGGATAGCCAGGAATGTGTACTTGGCAATCATAGTAGTTGAACCTTCCCCAATAAAAGGTCATGGTAGGGTGAAGAGTTCCTAGGTAGCTCTTTCTGCCTCCTCCAAGGATGGATTCTTGCTTGTTGAAGCTCTCCTCTTTGACATCTTGATTTAAGCAATCTAAAATGCTCAAAATCTATAGCTCCTTTATCAATCTCCTTGCAACTAAGCTACTCCTTGATTAAAGATGTTCAAGAAATGCCAAGGATTGGTAGAGTTGAAGCCAAAATTATTCAAGGAGCTCTGGTGCTATGCACTATGTGTTTAAGATGAGATGAGAAGATGAGTTTTTACGATATTATCATGTAAGAACCACTTCCACACTTATGCATCTCCTATAAAAACCTGTTGCGCAATTCATTCAATCAACTCATACTTGAAATGAGAGTGTAAAGGGGAAAAGTTTGAACCATGTTGGATTGGTGGGAGCTATGGAATCAAAAGACCATTAAAACTTTGGTGGGCCCCATTAGGTGCCTCCCAAGCAAAATACCCAAAATCCCAATACAATGGGATTCAAAATCCATACCCACATCTATGTTGGGGTTAAGCCTCCAAAGGACCTCAAATGTGTTTCAAACCTTAACCAATGCTGAGACTTGTCTTCTAGCCACCATTCACAACACATTGAAGCCTAAAATCCTTCTATGCCAAAATTGGAAATTAAAGGTTAACACATTGTAAAAATCAAACATCAAGGAAGCTAGAACCCACTAACAAAATCTTCTATTCTGGGTAACCATGATAGCCTAGAGGCCATCCACACTAACCAACATAGCTCAAGCGTGGTAACACTTTCCAAAATTAATAAAGGCTAAAATCAACACCAAGATGGTTATTCAATGCCCTAAAACCTAGTCAAAGCCTCTAGTAGTCCCAGAAGCTCAAAAAACTTAACAAAAAGTGTTGTAAACCACTTTTCCTGAGTGAATGACACTAGAGGATACTCCAACCATGCTACCTAGCATAGCCCTTACATAGTTGGTAGGGGTTTAACCATTAGTTATCATTAATAGCCTCCAAAATTACACCTATTGACCTCTACACCTCTTTGAAGTCTTTGATCAACCAAAAATGTCAAGTAATCAACTAAAATTAGGAAAAACCAAACTTCAAACTTGGAACCACACTAGGAAGCATCTAAGCTACACTAGCTAGTGTAGTCCCAACGTGGATGCTTGAAGTATTACCATAAAGAACCAAGATTGATCTTTAGAATCACACATCATAGCCTTCAAACCTCCTCAAAGGCTCTGGTAGCCTTAGAACATGAAATGATTAGATAAAACTAGTCAAATATCATTTTTATCATCCTATTAATGCTAGGGAAGCCTTCCATCAATGCTAGCCAACATGGATGTTCTATGAAAAATCTATTAAAATCCATAAATATGTCAAATCAACCACTTGATATATCATACTAAGCCCCAAACCCTAGGCAAATCTTTTGGTAGATCTAGAATTTCCTAGAACCTACTACAAGGTAATAAAGATCATTTATTTTAGCCCAACCATGCTAGGAGGAACCCCAACTATGTTGGCTAGTGTATTTAGTGAAGGTTTGATTATCAAATGTTTTGAAAAACTTTTGGAGTGGCACACCATGACATTTACACTTTCCAAGAGTCCTTAGTAATAATAGGGCACAAAACAACAAGTTAAAATAACTCAAATTTCATAATAGCCATCTTAACCATGTTGAGAAATCTCCCATCCACATTGGGTACTGTAGTCCCAATGTGCATGCTCTAAGGAAAACCAAAACAAACACATAAACAAGATAAATTAACATCTTAATGCATTATCCTAGCCCTAGAACTCTATCTAGCCTTTAAGAACCATAAAACCATGAAAATTAATCTAATAAATGGAAAAACACTTATTGTATGTCCTAATCCATGCTAGGACTACGTTGGCCAGTGTAGTCTAGGTGGGTATGATCATGCCAAGACTCAAACAACTATCAAAATTGACAATTATAAGCCTAAACCCTTACCATGAATACTAGTAACCTTGGGAGCTCAAAAACTTGGTTAGTTTACCTCTAAAACATACCAAGGGTGAAAAATAAATTGTAACTATTGTGAAGGATGCTGGAGCCATGTTGAACAATGTGGCTTTAGCATAGTTGGATCTCCAAATAGGTTTTACTAGCATAACCTCCATCAATTAGCCTTAAAAGTTGATTATGGAAGCATACAACCTTAAAACCTTGAACAAAAATATAATTTTACCCTATTTTATTCATAAAAATATCAAGATTAATTTATCCACACTAGGCCCATCCCGAACTATGCTAGCTAGCATAGCTTTGGAGAGAAAGATCAAAAAATACACTTTTGGTTGCATATTTTGACTTCTAAATGACAAGTTGCAACCTCATGAGCCCAAGCTACCTTGGGAAGTTAATAGAACACCAATTTCAACATTGTAATTCCATAAACACACTTTTTACATGGAACCACACTAGGGCCATACTGGCTAGCATAGTCCTAGCATGGAGGGTAGTTCCAAGTTGCATTTACATCTTTCAAAGGATCAAATCAACATCAAAATTAATAAATATTCATCCCCAACCCACCTTGCTAATCATACAAATCATTAGAATCCTGAAAATGGTTATAATAAATCTAGAAACCCATATTTCCATACTATCTACCCTGGGTCTTACCCCACCCATGTTGACCAATGTTGATACCTAAAGAAGCCCCAATTTTGACCTTGAATAACCTCAAAATAGCCTCAATGGGTCCCCAAACTTCCTTGTCAATCCTATAGCCTCCTACCATAACTTGCTAAGGCCTAAAACTAGCAAAACCTAATTTTGATTAACTAATACTAACTACCTTTTATTATATGTTTTTCATCCTAACTTTTTTGCCCTTATTCCATAGCATTTCAACTTTTTTTGACCTTGGTACACATTGTTGACCTTTATTGGTAGATCATTTGGTGTCATTTAGTTTCATTTTTCATCATTTTAACATAGTTTGGTCTCATTCCATTAAATTTTTCTATCATTGGATACCATTTAACCTTGATTGGCATGACTTGACATCAGTCCATGTTTTTTGACCTTAATATGACCTTGTTTAACCTTTTTTGATATTATTTTGTGGGGTTCATCGAACATTTGATCATCATTTGGACTTCATTTGATCCCATTTGGACATCATTTGGGTATCATTTGACCTCTATTTCATGCTATTGGAAATTTGTTTCATCTTAGTTACTTGGTCTTATATGTTGTAACACTAGCTAATCGTGCTATAGGCTTATTCAACATCATTTGACAAGGCTCAACCATAATTTGGTTATCATTTGACCATAGTTGACATCACTTAATCCTTATTTGGCCTCATTTCATGGTCTTTCATCTTCAACCTACCTTACATACTTTAAATGCCCTTATATAGCCTCTATTGATGCTATTTTGATCTTAAATGACACCATTAAATGAAGTTTGACCATCGTTTAGCCTTCATTTGGCTCCATTTCACCATCATTTGGCCATCATCTAATCTTATTTGGCCTTCATTTCATTCCATCTATTTAACCTACCTCTGATAACCTTTGGTAGCCTTGTTTCAATCTTTTTTTACCACTAATGCAATGTGTTTGGCTTAGCATTACATTATTACTAGAATATTTTACATTATTTTGGCATTCTTTACTTATTTTATCATGCAAGTGTTTCTTAATGTGCTTATGGTTGATATCCAAGATAGGAGTATGGATATCTAAGAGAAAATCAGTGTACCATTGATCCTAAGTGAAGCACATGGTCATGTTGAATGATTCATCAATCTTAATTACTTAGATCTTGAGCTTGAGCCTTGTCAACCACATAGCCTCTATAGATAAAAACTCGTTAGTCATCAAAAAACCTAGTTAAAATCCTTGACCTTGAGGTTGGCAACATTATTGAGGAATCTCTAGTTGAGATTTCTATCATGACACACAGTGGTGAGGAGAAAATACTAAAACTATGTTCCTCACTAGAACCTCAACATGCTCAAGACATCACCAAGGTCCTGCAAGATAGCATTATGGCCTTTACTTGGTCATATAAAGATATGGTAGGTCTTGAACCATGCCCAGTGCAACATAACATCATAAGCAAAAAGTTCATAATATTAGACTAGATTTGGCCCTAGTAGTCTATGATAAAATTAAAAAGTTATATCAAGCTAGTTTTATTTGATCTATTGATTATGTGGAATGGGTGTTCAACATAGTGGTAGTCCCTAAGAAAAATGGAAGTATATGTATATGTATTGATTTCTGAGATCTGAATAAGGTTCCCATAAAAGATGATTTCCATTTACCTAGTATTGACTAACTTATCAATACTATTGTCATAGATGCCTTAGTATCATTCATGGATGGGTTCGTGAGATACAACCAAGTTAGAATTAACCTAGATCACCAACTTTGTATAACCTTCATGATCCCTTAGAGAACTTTTCATTACACCATGGTGCCTTTTGGGCTAAAGAATGGAGGAGCAACTTATCAATGAGTCATGACATATATTTTTAGTGATTACATGCTAGGATTGCTCAACAACTACATGGATGATATAGCTATTAAATATAAAATGGCCAATCACCTTGTGCATGACCTTGACCTTGTGTTGAAAAGATGCCTCAAGTATGAGCGTAGGATTAATCCTACGAAGTGTATCTTCAGTGTTAAAATTAGTAAGATGCTAGAATTTTTAGTATCTGAAACTATGGTACATGTTTATCTAGATAAGATTAAAGCCATATCCCACTTGGTAGCACCAAATAACCTTAAGGATCTTGGGGAATTGCAAGATAAATTACAATTTATCTATAGGATCATCATAAGTCTAACACATAAGTTACAATCCATGCAACACTTACTTAAGAAAGGAGTTTACTATGATTGAATGGCTTAGTGCTAAGAAGCCTTTAAAAACCTTAAGAAAGAGTTGACACAACTACCCATGGTCTATCCCCACAAAAGAGTAAATATTTTTACATCTATCTTATTATGTCTAACACATCCATTGTTTTTCTACTCTATCAGAAACAAGATGATTGAACAAAGCTACCTATATACTACCTAAGCAATGTATTAATTTCCTATGAGGTTCGATACATTGAAGTGGAGAATTATTGTCTATCCCTAGTCTTCTTTTTGAAGAAGTGGAGATACTACCTCTTTAGGAGCCAAGTCAATAACATTTGCAATGATAACATGCTAAGATTCATAACAAACAATATCTATTAATGTATCCATATAGCCCATTGGAAATCCATAACAATCAAGTTTTACTTGCATTACATTTCTCAATCCTCAACAAAAGGTCACACAATAGCTACACAATTTACCATTTCCCTGATAGAAGACCATGCAACCATTGATGCAAAATTTCTTGATGAGCATGTCAACATTGTTATTGAAGTGCTCAAGGGCTATGAGGTAATTATGCACTTTAATGGAGCTTCAACTACCCATGGGGCTAGTGCTATTGCCATCATATCATCGCCTTCTAGTGAAATCCAATCATTCACCTATCATCTTGAATTCCCATTATAGCTACTTCCATTATGCAAAACATTGATGGTGAATCTATAGCTTTTGTCCATACTACTCTTGCAAAGAAGTGGCATGATGATATCAAGTTTCATCTTATGCATGGTGAATCTCCATAGGGCCTAACTACTTATTAAAAGGATGTTGTACATAAAAGATCAAAATAGTATGTCATCATAGGTGATAACACTTTATATTGATGATCTTATGATGACATATTATTAGTGTTCTTGGGAAAAACCAAAGCCCACATAGTCCTTGAGAAAGTTCATGATAGTGTATATGGAGGACATATAAAATGTAAAGTCATGGTCACTAAAATTAGGCAACTTGGCTATTATGATTTTGTATGTAAAGAAAGTACCTATAGAAGGTCAAAACATATGACACATGTCAACAGCATAGTAGCCTAATACATGTTTCATCAATTGAGTTACACACTACTCAAATAACTTGGCCATTTCAACAATGGGAACTTAACATTATTAGACATATAATGCCTAAGTATTCCACAAGACATAGTTTCATCATCACTACAACCGAATACTTTACAAAGTGGGTTGAAGCTATTTTTCTAAGGAAAATAACATCTCAACAAGTCTATAGATTTACACTAGATAACATAGTAGCCCATTTTGACATACCTATGACCATAGTCACAAATAATGACATACAATATAGTAGCCAAGAAACACAACCCTTTTATCAAGACCTAGGCATCAAGAATTTCTTTCATTACCATACTACGCTCAAGCCAATGCATAGGCTAAAGCTAGAAACAAGGAAATCATAAAATTTATTAAAAAATGCTAAATAATAGTAGACACAAGTGGCATGAGCAACGTTTCCATGTACTTTAGCCTATTGAACTACCTATTGGAGCACAATTAGTATAACCCCGTATAGCCTAGTTTTTTATTATAACTTTGTTTTTGATTACTCAAAGTGGAATTATTAGACATCATCAATGATGAACAAAATAAAGAGCTATGTACAATGAACCTAGATTTGATGGAGGATTAGTCAGTACAAATGCTTACTCACATAAAACAATACCAAGAGAGGTAGAAATAACAACATCGCCATGACCTAAACAAACGAATGATCAAGGAGAGGGACCTAGTCATCAAGGTTATTCACAAGCATGTGGACAAGTTTTCAACCAATTAGAAGGAAACTTTCTTGATCATCAAGACCTATGGCAATGGAGCCTTTAGAATAGCAAACATGGATGAGAATGAGTTGGCCAATCTAGTTAATCATTCTTATCTAAATTCATACTACATCTAACACAAGTTTCTTTGCCAATAGAAAACAACAAGTTGACATCAAAAATCTTACATATAATGACAAGTGAGCCTACATGACCTTTCTCTATCTCTCTCTTTAATTAGCACTATAAATGAACTGTAAAGCTTTGTAACAATAGTGACCTATGGTGACCTACTTTATTGGTTATCTCATGTCAACTTATGCATTCTCATGTAACAACATGATTTCTTTGTCTTTTTTTCTTATCCTCTTGGAGTTATTCTTGAAGGATGAATCTTGGGAGACATTGTAAAAGTGCAGCTCACTACAATAGCAAGTTACCATGTGACCTTCATGCATGAGACTTAGGTAGCTGGTCCTACCATGCCAAGAGTACTTGTTTCACATCACAACCACTACTCATGATTAAAAATAACCTTGTAGCCTAATTATGATCCTTCTCACCTTGAATAATAGTGATGACCTATGTTTGACACTCATGTGTTGTGGCCATAGGACATTTCCTTTGTCATGCCCCACCATCAAGTTCATTGAATGTAACACATCTCATTCAATAGGAAAACCAAGTCAAATCCAACCTTGGAAATGAAACCCAATGAAGGTTTCACCCTACAAAAAAAGTAGGGAAGCAAATTGCCAAGAGGCCAAGAGGCTAATGAAAACCAATAAACATATCATTCAACTCGTCATTTTCATGAAAGTAGCCATGATGTCAACATTTGGAATTAGTTCTTAAACCTATAACCATTTCCTCATGACCAAATATAGTCCTTAACATCTATCATATCATCATAACCTTTTATCATTATCATAAGTACTCTTTAACATTGTTTGATACTATAGAATTAAGCACGAAGAGGAAATGTTGGTTATGGACTTGCAATTATGTTTTGTATTCTTTGTTGATGTATCTCGAGTCAATATTCCAAACATTAACAAAGAGGGACCAATGAAACACCACCAAGGAAACATATGTTACACCATTTTTGATCTTGTAACCTTCACCCCTACACTTGAGAATGGATTTTCATAGTAAAATGTGAGGTTTGTAGCCCTATGAGCTACAATCTCTCATAATTGATCTTTTGGTGCTAACAGTGCCTCATAAGTTGTTGTAAGCTTACTTCTTGAGTGGAAAAAGTCACTTCATGTCTATATAAAATGCCCTAGGAACTACAAAATTTGGCATTTTCATGTATTTTTAAGGGGTATAGCCTCAACTATGTTGGAGCCACCTACCCCCCAGCATGGATGATCTTGGATTTTCAATTTTCCAACAAAACCTAGCATAGTTACTATAAAATTTAGTGTGGATGTCTCAAGGTCAACATTGAAGTTGTGGGAGTTTTCACTTTTCATGAAGTCAAAGTTGAAGTGGATGGGAGTTTTATGCTTGAACTAGTTTTAGCATAGATTGCAAAACTCTAATGTTGCTACCACAAGGCCAACATAGATGGGTATATACTAGCATAGTTACAAAAGTCTATTTAATATTTATGGTAACCATCATGATTGTGGTGCATTATGGGTATAAAAACTTTACATAAATAGAAAACTCTTCTTGAGATGAAGACTTTCTACACCTGCACATGATTCCAATTTGTCAATAATCATAGCAAAATTTTACAATTAAAGTTAAATAGCCATGTCACCTATAAAAGATAATTTCAAACACCTAGAAATAGTTCTTATATTCTTCCACTCTCGAATTCTAGTATTTCTTAGAGCTTTTGGTAATTTTTAAGTTCTAGAACCTTTGGTCATTTCAAGCACTTGTAACCATTGAGGATTATGTAAGACTTTTGGATCAAAGCTCAAGTATTTGAGCACAAAGTCTCCTAGTGTGATATCCACTATGCAATAAAAGCCCTTCACACATCTTACCCCCCTATAACCAACGTTGCAAAAATGGACAGGAAAACTACAAGGAGTTTCAATGTTGAAAGTTGGAAAGTACCTAGATTGTAAAGCTGACTATAGAGCAAAAAACTATTGGCTTCAACAGGCTTTGAACTTCATAAGTGCAAAATCCTCATGCATACAAGCACAATTTTTACACTTGTTGAACTATTTATTTTTAATATTATTATTGTAATAAAGTTTACAATTCATTTATTATGAAATTTTTGACTATTTCATTCTATGCATTACTTTCTTTATCCTGGATCTATATTATTTCTGCAATTTATTTATACCCATTTATACTTTTCAAATCCATAGGTGATTGGGAAGACCATATAAGTTACCTTGTATCCTCTTTCTCGAAGACCCTTGGGATCCAACATTAAAACTATTCCATGCCTAGGATTTTTGGTTTTCCGGCAATCAAATTTTTTAGGTGTAACACACATAAAAATTATGTGTGGTTTTAGTTTTCTTAGTTTATTAATTTGGGTAACTTATTCAGACCTCCTTCTAAGCTTTTGATCCTTAACTTTTGAATTAACTATCATTGACATGGCATAGTTTTGAATTTTGATGCTACCAAATAATGACATGGTGCTAACACTTTGCTAATTTTTACTTGTAGAAGCTGCTAGAAATAGAAGAGCATTGGAACATTAAGTAAAGAGGCCACATTCCAACATTCCCTTGATTCCAAATGATTAAAAGGAAAGTATAAGCTACGAAGAAAAGGATTTCTTTCATGACTTATTTTCATTAGAGGAAAATGAGAAAGATAGAGAAAGTATATCTTTTTCCAACCTCTTCAATTTACACTTCAAAGAAACAAGTCAAGAAGAATAAAAGGGTCAAAACAAAGGAATTAAGAACTTCTAAAATTGGATATTCCTTCTAAAATTGGATATTCCTCCTTCAATGATTTAGACATTTGCAAGTAAATCAAGGAGGTGATGAGTTTCAAGATTTTCATGTTATATGATAAGTATGATTGATGTCATGTCAAAATTTTAAAAATTGATTATAGTTTATGTTAAAAATACTTAACTATTTCTTCTCTTTGCTAGAGATGAAAAGGTAAATCTAGGCTTGTGCCAAGGATAATTAGGTGAGGTTGAAAAACTTTACAAAATACATGGAGACAAAATTGTAAATAATGTCTATATGAGAAGGTAGATTATGAATATTATTACTATAGAATAGCATTCATTGTAGGCAAAGAATCTAAAATTCTCTTATTTGTCATGTAGAAATACAGATCAAATTAGATAAGAATAAAGTAATTATCCATAATCCAACAATAATCTTAGACATAGCAATAGCAAATATTTCTATAAATAAAATAAGTGCAACCCTTAACTATGCTAAGGATATGGGAGGATTTGTCAGAGAACAATTCAATACCAATGCCATAATCCTAAATTCAATGGAGTAAGCATAAAAGAATAAAGAAAAATATTAGCAAATAAAGATGTTGGCTAACCAAGTAGACCTACTAGAAGTAGAAATTAGAGGTAGTAACATTGTTAGGCATAATCCTCCTTGTCATGCATACTAGAGACAAAGGAATAAAGCTATAGTTCCCAGGAGCACTAATGGAAACAAAAAGAAATCATCAAACTATAAGTAGTACAAAAGAGGGTACCAAATACTATTGAAAGAGACTAAGATTCTGTATGTACATTAAAAAATAAGAAGTTTGATCATTAACTAGGCTAAATTAGAGAAAGTATTTGAAGATTTTGCTAACAATGTCTTGATTACTATACCAAAGAAGGAGTAGAGAGATCCCTAGGAGGAACATATGGTAGAAGAAAATGAAATTTATATTAACCTTGAGAAGTTAAAGGCCTACAAAGAATATTGGGAAAGCATTCCATCAAAGATCCCAAGTTCAGCATTTAACAAATTAGATAAAGCTAATTTAATCTTGGAGAAAATAAAAGAGTGGATCCTAGATATCTATAGAGAAATTCAAGGTAATTATAAAACCTTTGGATAATCATTTTATTTTAACTCATATAACTAGAAAAATTAAATTAAATTAATATTTTTGTCTTGATTTTTATGTGCAAATCCTAAGGAAAGTAGTTAGAGATTCACAGAAGTGCCTACTCAGATGTGAATTGATGAAGAAGTAGATAACGAAATTTCAAAACAACAATAACACTACTAAGCTATTAATATTTTTTACATCATTTATGTTTGACACAAAGAGATTATTTTTAAAATGTTAAATATGTTTAACATTGAAATGATACATCACATCAAAAGTTATGACGTGCATCATTCATATAGATTTAACATAAAAAAAATTGCATTATTCTATGTTAATCATTTTTACATAATTAATAGTTATAGAATTGATGCAATATAGTTAACCACTTATTAGTTCTAACATTATCTATTAATAATAAACATTTAAGAAAAAGTTTAAACTGAAAGGTAACATTAATCTTATTCACTAACCATCAGTACTTGATGATAACAAATAGTAGAAAAATAGTCAAAGAAAGTTCTAATAGACTTTACCAAATGTCCATAAAGTACTAGCAAACAATATAGTAGAAAAATATTATGCATCCAATGTTATTATTTTTTACATGAATTTTTGAGTTGTTGAATAAAAAGTATAAGAAGAATCATTTTTCTTAAGTGATGATATGTCTAGTTCTCCAAAGCACAAGTTAAAAAACTCAATGTCAAAAGTAGGCTTGTTTCCCAAGTCTGTTAGATCTATAGTAACATCATAGTTATTAGGAGAGAATGGAACTATAGGCTTACTCACACGTTCAAGCTTAATATCATCTTTTTTACCTCAAAGTTGATAAGATTGGATTCCTTAATCAAGGTAAAAAACACTTGGAATCTATTTGTCTATTGAGATGATAATCTCACACTTATGAATAGGGATATGTATCTTCTAGTGTATGAAAAAATATATAGCTTAATTTTAGCTTTCCAAGATCATTCTAGTATATCATCAATACCAGGATACTCATGTATCTTCATGAAGATGGCCTTAGATTACATAGCATCATCTACCAAAATGTAATCTAATGAAATCAATAACCCTTACTTGTATGCCATTAAGCAAAACAAGATTATTTAAGGTTTCATTGAAAGCTACCTAATTATGAAGATCAAGATCCTTGATAATAGTCCATGTGATCATGTTCAATATAGCACCATCATGAATATGTATCAGCAAAACCAAAGCTTTAAGTGATACCTTGATGATGATGTAGAATAGCAGCTAATAGATATCTCCTATCTTCAAATTAGTCTTGATATCATCATCACAAAAGTCTATACTATCTAATCCATAATCAAGGACTTGAAGAAAAGAATATATAACTTCAATCTAAGTAGGAATACTACTCGGAATCACAATTCTCTTAATAACATCATATAGTGTAGTGTAATATTCTTTAGAGGCTGTTGCGAGGTCATATAAGGATAAGTTGATGCCTTTAGAAGAGAAAATGATGATCATCTTCTATAACATGTTATTATCCATAGGATTATATGCCTACAAGGTAGGTGCTATCATAACTAGCTATATAGGATAGGAAGAAGGTGAGAGGTGATTGATAAAGCAATCTCCTATTATTGCTAGAAGGAAACTTCTTTACTATCTTTGAAGGTTATTTCTATTTGATGGTGACCTTCTCCTTCTATTTAGCTAAACATGACTCATTGGTATATTGACTACATGTAAGAATTTTTATGTGAGATGAGGGAAAAGAAGATGTTTGACCTGTAGTAAACAGATATGTATTCTAAGGTTTAGTATCGTATGGGGTAGAATGAAAAATGGATGGAGATGTAGCTTGATTAGAAGCAGAAGGATGGAAATTGGTAGCATAAATGCAATAGGAAGATGGATAAGAATGGCTTGGATTGGATGATATAATGGTTTCATTAGACCAATGGATCACATAAGGTTTCTAAGGCTATAGTGATCACTGGTTGGACTATTTCCAATTACACTAGTAGATAATGTAAGGGTCATTATGTGAAGACTTACAAGCTTTGTATTTAAGATTAAAATCTGAAATTGTTCCTCTATCTCTTAAGGCATTCTAAAACACTTCAAGTTGTTGGTTATTTGAATTCATAGTGGATGGATACCTTTCTACCACTATCTTTCCCTTATTAATGAGATCCTATATATCATTATTTAGATTCTTGTAGTTATTTGTATCATGTCTAGTAGTCTCAGGATTTTAGTAATACTTTCAATAGTCATGTGATGAGCCAACCAAAGTTTGTTGCTGAGTTACCTTCATTGTTACCTTCATTCTAGAGATGTTATGTTGTTTGTCATGAAACCACAACTTGTATTCATGGAGGAATAATTCGATGTCAAAAAGATCAACTAGACAAATAACAATTAGAATCAAATCTAATAAAAACCTACACTTATGACTGTCACTCATAAGTAAAATGATAAATCTTCATCCTAAATTTTAATATTAATTTTAACAATGGAAATTAATTTTAAATCAAATTAAAATCATAAAGGATAAGCATATATTATAAGGATTACAAGGGAGACTTCACCTAATTTGTGATTCTACCTTATTTCTCCCATAGTGCAACAACCTCAATAGTCCAACAATGGACTCCAATGGTCTATTGTTGCCACAAGGCTCAACAAATCCTCAATTAAGAATTGTTCAAGGGGGATTGATTTCAACTTGACATGGCTTCTCTTATGTATTTACTTTGGGTATTCCCCTTAGGTATTGAATCCCCTCGATTTCCTCTCAAGTATTAAATCCATGGGTTACCCTTAGGTGTTCCCTTAGGTATTGAATCCCTGGGTTATCCTTGGATGTGATGATCTGTCTTTTATACTAGAGGATCCTACATTATAAATAGGAAAAAATAACAAAATAAGCATATGCATCTCCATCGAGAGAATTAATAAGGATTGATGTAGCTCTACCGTTGTATCCAACTACATCACACTAGTAATATCCATCTACTCTCAATTCCAATTGTGCTTACAATCCTAATTGATGTCACCTTTTCATAGTGAGCTCTATTTTGCTTGTCCAACATTATCAATCTGTATCATAGTTTCTATTTCTATCAATTCTCAATATTCATAGTAGCTTTGGTATGAATCAAGATCTACATTCCTAGAAGTTCTAGGTAATTCTTGTCTAATGATATCAATTCACATCTATATTAGCTATGTAGATCAATATGATTGCTTTTAGAACATATCAAAATATATGATGTTGATCTATATCTTATTGATGTTTATCAATTCTGGTGATGTCCTACAATAAGAAAGACTTAATAAAGAAATTAGTACTTATTGATAGTTATCATAAAAGTCAATGATCTATAATAAGGTAACATAGTAAATAATAAAAAGTGAAGCCCCCAACTAGCCTTTGGCTAGTGCCTAGACAACTAAGGTGAAAAATATATAAATTTTAAAATGTGTATCCATTGTTAACCTGCATAACACATAGCTTATAAAGTGACAACATACATAATTGAAACTAATATTC
This sequence comes from Gnetum montanum, assembly GCA_015680685.1. Taxonomy (NCBI): domain Eukaryota; kingdom Viridiplantae; phylum Streptophyta; class Gnetopsida; order Gnetales; family Gnetaceae; genus Gnetum; species Gnetum montanum. Next base: position 489,701 of record MNCI01003851.1, read on the forward strand.
AATATACATCAGCATCACATTCACTCTTATATTAATATCAAAATAAATCAAAATATATTACATTATAATATAATGATATATATATAGGTCATGGACTTACTATTACATTTTATTTTTTCATGTTTGAATGATATCAATTTTTATCAAAGCATTGATCCAAATCAATTGATATACTGAATGTTCAAAGTTCTGATATGTTGAGTTTCATCACAATCATGCTGATAATATGTGAGGCACTCAAGAAAATTGTATTCATATCAATCATTATTAATTTAATCTATATAAATGGATATGTTTAAACAACAAATCAAACTATATCAAAGCTACGTTGTTCAAACATAAGATATTGAAGAAAATTTGTTCTTAATAGATGCATATCAATTTAGTTTATATGAATTGATATCTCAGTTATTTTATATCTTGAGTAAAATTAATAAAATCAATAATTAAATTGATAACCTAAATTTTTTTTTTACATTATATTGATTCAAATTGCTATAGTCAACATATCTTGAATTCACTTTTAATAATACATCGAACACACAATGTTTCTTAATACTAATAATTCCAAAAAGATTAGAACACTATTATTAATATCTATAGATAATGAGGGCTTGATATCCTTTGATAAAATAATTTGTCCTAATCTCCTACCATCACAAAGCTTAGTGCAAATTGATAATAATGTAATAATTTTGTTTACTTAATAATATACAAAATTTTATTCCTTTCTCACTCCTCTTAATTAATTGTTATTATTTCAATAGAAGTCCATATATAAATTTGTTAATAAGGCCCTTCCTAGGATTAATTAGACTAGACATTACCTCACAAATTTTGCTTCATTTGGTGCAAGAATGTCTTAAAAACTCAAGATCTTAACCTTTCCATAGTTTTAATATTTTGAGATGCATTTCTTACATAAAACTCATTTCCTAACTTACTCTTGGATTAGCTTCCATGTTGGTTATATTTTACTCTCCTATTAATTTAAAGATGATTATCCACCCCCAATCAAACTATGATATGTCCCATACCTAGCTTAATTAGTTAAGCAATTTTGAGATTAGATCAAAAATTAGCCATGAGAATAGACCAAAAGCAAAAATGCCATGGGTTTTATATATTATCCCCTATACATGAAACACATGTCTTCTTTGATCTTCCAATTTTTAGTATTGATTATGCTTAACCATAGTAGGGATCTCAACCACTAACACATATGAAAAGAATTTTAGGAAATAATTGAAGGGTCAAAAAATTTTAATTACCAATGAAAATGATAGGTGGCAGCCTCGATAAAATAATGGAGGGATAATGAAAAATGGAGAAGTAAAATGGAAATGTAAAATACTTAATAAAATTAGAAAATAAAAATTAAAAAAATAGTCCTTTATGTATGAAGTAGCACAAGTTAAGGAACTAAATAAGCTAAGTAATGGGAATGATTAGAAGTGAGGTTTTCCATTAAGATACTTAGTTTAGATGAGTTAATCCTTTGCTTCCTTTGTTATATTCTAGCTCTAAAGTGGTTGCATCCTTATTTTAATGCTTATTTCTACTCCACCCTTAATCACTTAGCTCATAAACGGAGGTTCTTGTGGGATCATTGAAATTTTGAGCTTTGAGCATCACCTAAATGGTAAGGTACTTGTGGTAGTATGGAGATACTCATGATTGAAGGTTCTTGTGGGGCCAATGTTTTTCTTATTTTTCATTTTTTGTAATATTAGTTTTTTTCATCAAAAAATTTCAATTTCTTTTTTTTTCTTCTCCTTTTCAAGAATTTCTATATTTGGCAAGCTTCAATCATGAGGTTCTTATGGGAGCCAAATTCATTTTGTAAGGATTGCTTACATGGGAACTAATCTTGATTTATATTGTTAGATGCCTTTACCATCTTAGAGGGTAGTCCTA
>MNCI01003851.1:502197-645050 GCA_015680685.1 Gnetum montanum
CGCCTCTAATTTATAGATATGGCGGCGGGACACGATATCGCGTATGCGATATCACGGCCCAGTGCAAGTCGCATCTCATCACCCTCCCTAGATGTTCCCTCAAGTATTGAATCCCTAATTACCCTTTGGTGTGATGCTCTCCCTACTATACTATAGGAGCTTACATTATAAATAGGAAAAATTAACAAAATACACATATCAATCTCCATCAAGGGAATCAATAAGGATTAACGTAGTTCTAATGTGGAATTGAATTATATCACACTAGCAATATCCTTCTACCATTAGTTCTAGTTGCGCTTGCAATCTTGATCAATATCACCTTTCCATAGTGAACTCTAGTTTTCTTATCTAATGTATTTGATTTGTATCACAATTGCTATCTCCATTAATTCTCAATATGCATAGTAGCATCAATATGGATCGATATCTACAGTCTTAGAAGTTCTAGGTAGTTTTGATCTAATGATATTGATTTACATCGATATTAGCTATGTAGATTGATAGGGTTGCCTTTAGAACATATCAAAATCCATGATGTCGATCTATATCTTATCAATAGATATCAATTCTAGTGATGTCCTGCAATAAGAAATACTTAATAAATAAGTTTTTTCTTATCTATAGTTATCTCAAAAATTGATGATCTTTGATAAGTTAAAACAATAAACAATAAAAAGTTAAGCCTTTAACAAGTTAAAAATTGGAATAATCGAGAGTTCATCTTCATGCCACTTAGGCATCCCAAGGTATCCTTCTTATTATGCAAAAGAATCCATAGCTATCAACTACATGCAATAGTAATGTGCTTTTACCTAATCAAAGACTTGCTTTTTCATTAGATGGCTATCCATAAGAAGAGTATTTAGAAACAAACAATACCTCAGGGACATCTTGGTGTATTGGTCCCTACTCCTTTGAGGCCTATGTTGTTGAGTGGAAGAAGAAGTGGCTTAGGGTTTTGTACCTTGGGAAAATAAGAAGAGGTTGGTTGTTCCTTTCCTTATTTGGTATCCCTATTAGTCTTATTACATATTGACATGAATTCCTAGTCATTGCATTAAATGGCTTCTTCTTGAATACATCATTCAAAAAGTGACACTTAGAATAAGCCATCCTTTTCTAAACGTAGTCAATCATAATATCTTCAAAGATGTCTTGTAGTTTTTATTCCTTCAACTGATAGAACAATTTCATTAATGTTATAACCATCAAGAAATGAATTTATTAATGGACTCATTTAGAACATGTTTAATTATAATGAAAGACATTATACTTATGCTTTGGGGCACATTACACTTGAAGCATCCAATGAAGGTTGTAAGTAGTTTCTCTAGCAAGGTAATAGATCTATGAGTTAGGGACCTATATCATTCCAAAGCTTTTTTAAAAAGAGTGTTTGAAAATCATCTCAGCATAATATGTGGGTAAGGTACCAGAAGCATGCATTCATTTTGGAATGTGATCACATGATTTATCGGGTCTCCCATTTTGTTGTTGTACTTAGTAAAATTAGGTAGCAAAACTCCCTTAATCATGACTAGAAAAGAAATTTCATAGCTTATGGGATTGGTTAAGACATAATCCAAGGAAATAGGATAATTTATTTGCATGCTTCGTCTCTTTGTCATTTTTTTCATTATTTTAAAAACAAAGAATCATGTCATTAAGAAATACTAGTAACTACGGATCCATTCCAAAGAAGTTAATGATAAATATTAGTATAGCAATCAGTAAACATGTTAAGGAAGAATATACATAAGAAATGGGTCTAGGAGTTGTAAGAGCAAGTATACCTAAGAATATTATATCTAATGAGTAGATAAGAAAGGAGAATATGATAGTAGCTTGAGGAAAGCTAAATGACTATAGAACAAGATAATAAACTGGAAAAGGCTAGAAAGAAACTATGATATGATATAGTTGAGAGATAGAATGGGTTGTTTCAAAATTTGAAACAAGGGATTGGAAAATGGAATGATGATTGTTGATATTATTAGGTGAAAATAGCTAGTATGATGAAATAGAACTTGTGGAAAGATTGAAAGGTCTCATGGTCAGTGGAATAGATGTTATTGTAGTACTTTGAGTACTTGAGATGTTGATATTATAAATGTGGTGAAAGAGAGGATTGCTTTTTCCTATCTTTCCTACTATTTTCTCTTTATCTTCATCTATTAGATGGAAGTTAGACTTTGAAGCAATACTTCCCCTCCTCCTTATGAACTAAGATGTTGATCTAGGATGTTTTTCATCCTAGCTTCTTTGATTTTAAGGTAAATGCACTCATACATCTTTTCTTGCTCCATGATTAAGTCTAATATCTCCCTTGCTTCTTCATCATCCAATTCAATTGGAATATCTAGATTGAGAAGAAAGAGTGGTAGTTCATTAGTATACTAATGTTCTAGCATGAGCTTAAACATGTTAGGTATTAAAATATTCCATAGATCCCATTTTGAAAAAGCTATTTTATAATCTATGATGCTTAATCCTCCTAAGAATCCTTGAATTCTCCTTAGATGCATTAACTTCTAAATTTTGGATAAGCTCAAATTTTAAAATTATGTTATAGCTAAAAGCAGTAGTAATTTCATAGGGTTGTTACTTGTGCATTGATTCATCCCTACAAATGTGTTCACACTTGAAATAAAAAGTTAAAGTATTCTATTAAATGAGAATTTTAAAGTCACAAAGAAATGATGTTACATCAATTTTTTAACACAACATGTCAATAGAAGTTGACAAAAATAAATAAGGAAACTATGTTCAAGTTCTAGATAAATGTTATGACATTTTTGTTTTGATATGATACATCAATAACACTCAGAAAAGTGTAAAAGTCAATATAATATAAAAATGTAAGTAGAGAAAAAACCTTAGAAACAATGTATAGTTTCATGGAGGTCCACCTAGTTTCATAAAATTGTTGCAATAAGAATCATTATAATCTGAGATTTGACATAATCTAATATGAAACTAAGTTAGACAATCTTGTGATCATCAAATGGTCTAGGAAATTAATTTTTCAACTAATTTCCCTCAAATTTAGATGAGACCTATAGATCATTGATAAAATCTAATGATCTAACATAAATATTTTTGCTAAATGTTCCTGGATATTAAGTAGAAAGAGAAATGTCATGTGTGGAATAGGTAATAGAAATCAAAGGGAAAATGTATAGAAAACATAGAAAATGTATATGAACTAGAGAAAAATGAAATAGGATGCTACATAGCATAGAAAGAGCATGCATGTGTGACTGGTAATAGAAACATTTTAAAAAAGATATGCAATATGAAACAAATCTATTATATAAATGTTGCAATCTGAAGAGGAAAAACACATAAAAAAATCCAAAGAAGATCTAGAAAATACCAAAAATAGAAACAACTAAAATAAATGGATCAAGATTATTAGAAAAAAATTAGAGAATAGGAACTTACTAAAGATGTTCTAGGATGTGTAATAGGGATTAGAGGCATCTGATCATGATCTGCACCTAATGCAGACCCATCAAGAACAATTATAGATTTAGAAACTAATGAATAGAGGCATCAATCATATTGGTATGTTGACCTGATACAATGTGTTTGTAGGGAAAGATCAAAGAAATCAGAGGATTTAATATTTCTAGAAAGAGAGAGTGTGGTCATCCTCCAAAGAGATAATTCTTTTGGAAAGGATTTCAAAATCACTAATTACAAAGAATGCTAACTGTTGGCGACTATTTGGGACATGACCACTAACAAGTGTCCTCGAACAGGATTTAGGTGCCTACTGGTCTCTGGCAACACCAAGGCCCAGATACCTCCAAAAAAACTCAGTAGTTAATGTGAGTATGTGTGTGTGCTGTTGCGGCATGCAGTTGTGAAATATGAAACGATTGCATTGTGTGTAAACTACAAATGACTTATTTTGTTCAATTACCTAGTCTACGCAGCCAACTTTGCCAAGTACTGTGAGTTGTTGAGAGTTCCTATTTTGTTCAATTGCCTAGTCTATGCAGTCCTTATAATACCTACTTGTAACAAAAAAAATTTTGCAAAAAAATTTAAGCACAACTTTGTGAATCTACTTCTAATTTTCCCTAGAGAAAGAAATAGTTCCATAAGAAAACTAGAAATAGAGCAAGATTCAATGGACCTAGACAGAAAAGAAAAGTAGATTTGTGTAAACCTCAAATATTTAAACAAGGTAAAATGACACAAGTAAACACTTTGCAATAAAGCTATCCCAAATTCAATATCTACGAATTGTTCAAACTTCCAAGGCTCAAATAAGCAATTTCTTCAAGACAATCCTACTATGCTACCAAAAATTGCTGCGTAAACTACCATGTACGAGACTTCATTTTAGCTAGATAATGGATGTCAACAATTGCATTCAACAAAATCTTCAAAAGACTCAAGAATTTCTGATTGAAATACCACAAAGATTCACTTTAAAGATAAAAAGAAGCTATTCTAGTCCCATCAAAATACCAAAGATTTTCTGAACCCTCTAGACTATTGAATCGTTCAATGGAATAACTACAAGCAAAGGCTCTCTTACAACGATCTCAATAGCAGTTCCTATACATTGCACAATAACAAAATTTACTACTAAAATGCTCTTAAGGCTTTTAAACACAAGCGTTTCTATGGCAAAATTTTAATAGAAATTTCATATCGGGCAACAAGAACGATAAGAGCAATCTAAAAATCCCGAAATTACTTACCAAGGATGATACTATCTAAACCACTAGCTAAACAATTTAAACAAAATAAAAATAAAACATAACTCACAGGACCATGACAAAGAGGCTGAAATCCTTTATTTAGCAAGCCATCAAGCAATCATTCACAATTTCTTCTTCCAAGCTCTTCCCAGAATCCAAAGTGTGTCTCCAAGTGAGAGCCTAAGTGCTAGCTAGTAGCCTTCCAAAGTGTAGTATCAATGTCTTCTTCAAAGTATGATGTCTTGACCCCCCTTCCTCCTTATCCCTCAAGCCTTTTTATAAGGTTCATAAGGTAGTTACATTCCAAAATATCCTAGCTAACTTTTCTCCCGAGTAAGGAGGTTACAACCTACCCATCTAGTTAGGAGGAAGTTATGTAGTTAGGAAGTTAGGAAGTTATACATAAAGTTAGGAGGAATTTATGCTAACATTAATATTTGTAAATATTATAAATTATAAATATTTTATGTAATGTGATATTACAAATGTTTTACAAATATTTTAACATTAATATTACAAATATTTTATGAGTAGTAACTTATATATATAATAATGTTTGAAAATTAATGTTTTAAGACTTGGAATAATTACAGGTAAGTCTTCAGCCTGTCACTTGGAATAATTAAATTATTGGTAAGTTTCAATGTAACTCCAGCATCAGTTGAAATATTTCTTACTCTACGGATTCGGTTATACACTTGCCTTAGTGTGCCTTCGTGTCTTTGTTTTCGCGTTCTATGGATTGGTATGCGATATCGAATGCTTCAGCATCGGGCATGGTTGTTGTTTTAGATTACAGGTTCCAGGGTCGAATGACATTTGTGATTACCATTTTTCACCACTTGAAATTTTGAAATCAGGTCCTGGTTACGATGTTGTTTCTGTTTTCAATCTTGTTGCAGAAATTACCCTATTTCTGTATTCTCCAAGGGTGCACAACCATGAAATTCGTCGAATTGTTTGAAAATAGTGCTGAGGCTAGTAGGGTTTGGTGATGTGTAGAACAGCGACGTAGAAACAGATAGGATTTGGTGGTGAAATCACTCCTCAGCTACCGACGCGGACTATCATGTAGAACAAGAGCTCGCTATTGTCACGGCAGTGCTGGAGAAGAGGGTGATTTGAAGATGAACATGGGGTTTGAACAAAACGTGATTCTGTTTCTGCATATGGATGAGGGTTTCATTTTTTTCTTTGCTACTACATCCAGGGCAAAGGGGTTTTGTCCCTCAGGGACTTGGCCATGCCCATGGCAATGGCGGTTGTGTTTTTTTTTTTTGGAGCCCGCCTGTGCTGTGATAAGCACCGCGCGGTTGGCGATTCTTCACTTCTGTTGCTTTGGTGAAAATGTGATTTGAGGAAAGAACATGCATTCTTCTGGACTATTTTTCCATTAGTTGCAACAAGAGATACTTGGGCTGTGTTTGAATGTTTATTGTGGAATTTCTAACCACAGAAAATGAAGGCGAAACAGAACAATACGTAGTCTGCAACTTCATCAAGGGCCGTTAAATACGGGAGTTAAATTGAAAAAATAAGAAAAATTAATCAGAGAAAATGACAATGAATTCATTGATCTATTCTCCATCCTCTCTTCTACATCCTCTGTCACTTTGTGCGGGGCACAATCTTAGCCGCAGCAATTTCATTCATTTTTTCCTTGAAATACCTTGCCAATGGGTACAGTGGCTGGAACTGCTCTTTACTGTAAAAACGTCCATTGAAATCTTACAATGGTGACTTCCATAAGGTTTATTTTAATTTCTTATTGATGTATCCATGAATGGGGTCAGCTCTGTTTAATCGATAAATCTTTTCAATTTCCTTTCAATCTTCCCCTCACATAGGAGCATGATAAATTTTCCTTTCCTTGGTATCATCATTTGAAAGTTGAAACACTATATCTTCACCCAAAGAATTTCCATATGAAACCTTTGGCAATAAAATATCAATAGGACACAACCATCATATATTTTTTTATTTGAATATCTTCTATGTCTCATTCATATTTTATCACCTTTGTTGTTCCATGAAATGGCTAAATGTGCCAACACTAACTACACCGAGTAGAAAAAAAAGAGAGCTAAAGAGTGAAGAAAAAGTGTTAGCTAAAAGCATGATCTAAAAGTTCCAAAATCCAACTACATTACTAACCCCTTTCTATTTAGGAATATCCTACTATTTATATTAAAAATGCCTCATAGATTGTGTTAGAACAATGCATTAGGACACATAGAATATTACAAAAGATTCTAGAAGCTTTTGGGTAGGAGAATCAACATGCAGATAAATTGATGTGAAAACTTGCATCGAATGCTATATATAGGATTGAAAATATATGTCAAATAGCTAGTGTACTACAAGAGAAAAATTTCACTTTGAATTTCAAAACTAGAATTAATGCTAGACATTAAATGCTTGAATTAGAATTAACACTAGAGCTAATGCTAGATGTCCAAACTAGAACTCAAAAATAAAGAGCAAAAACATCATTTCTAGAAAGCTAAAAATAAAGATCCAAAAACTATGTGGAAAATGATGCAAGATGTCAAATCTGGACTATTGAAGATGACCTTAATGTTGAAAAGCTATAGAATGCACAGAAGACTCTAACTTATGTAGCAAAAGCCAAAGTGGGTATGACAATATGTTATACATAAAACATGTATAAGTTATGCTTTTTTTTACTATCATTTCCATCATTTTTCCTTATTAGCTACAATGGATTTTGTTTTATGTTTTATGTTCTTAAAAAAATCATTTTTTACCCTTTTCTTTCTTCATTTTGAAGCTAAATTAAGCTATGTTTCCTTCATTCTAAGCCTATTTCTTCCTCTTTTAAATATATATCAAGCTCATGTACCATGCTACATGTAATTCTTTTTCTTATAAATAGATTATGATCTTTAGTACATCTCATTTTGGTTCATGGAAGCTTTCTGGTATGTTGGTTTGATAAAGTAAAAATATATTTTTGGCATTTTGGGTAGGAAAGAAATTTGATGAGCATTAGGTATCCCCTACATCCAACCATACAAACCACAAGTGTTCACGTGTAATCTAGTCAAATTCTGTGAATGGCACTAGTGTGGTATCTAGATTATTAAGCATTAATCACAAGTTGTTGTCTTCTCACTTGAACTAGTGGTAGCTTTTTCACATATAGTTTAGTCTAGAGTGAGGCATATGATTACTGTTGTTATGAAGGCCTTAAAATGAATTAATCAATAACATAGAAATTAGTTATTTAATCTAAATATTAATAAAATTAAATTCTAAACTACCCTAAGGATGGTGAGTGTTCATTCCTAGCTTGTTGTACATATCCTAAACTTACATATCCACTACTTTGATTGCCAAGTATAGTGCTACTTGGTGAATTAAGCAATAATGCTTCTAGGATTACCAAGAAAATATGTGTTTCCACTTAAAACAAGTCGCACTCATTCTACTAATTAATTCGCATGTACAAAATTGTAAATATTAACTAAGTATATAGAAAGTAAATTGCATTGAAACTAAATCTATTCTAAGTCAAAGTGCTGTAATAAATATGAATCAATCTTAATCTTATTCTTGTTCATGAAACATGTTTAAGTACAATGCCACTTGAATAAGATGTACAGTTGACTCAAACTAATACTATGGGCACTTAATAACTATTTGGTAAGATTACAGAAACAAACTACAAGAATTCAACTACATTAGTAATCAAATCATGTCAAATACATGGTGGGTGTTCACATATATATAGGTAAATACATGGATTATGTCAATGAGGATGTGTTAATGCATTTGGCTATGTCAACAAGGATGTGCAACTCCACAAAAATTTTCCTATTATAACTAATCTTTATCATGTAGCTTTCACTCCATGAAACCTTAGGCAAAACTTCATTCTAAATGTGAAAACTATAATCCACAATGGATAATTTCGCATACTTTACACTTTTGGGACTGAAAAATACCTCATAAGTGGTCAAAACCTCATTCCACAAGTAGAAAAAGTCACATAGTGTCTATATTTGGGCTTGGGGGGTTAAAAATGCCTTTTGGAATGTCAAAAATGGTAATTTAATGGGTTTTATTAGGGCAGGGGGGGTGTATATATGTTTTATGCTAGAAACACATGCAAGGGGTTAAATGTCACCTACCCCTAATGTGAAAGGATGGAGGTTTTGGAAACATTCTTCCTTCAACATGGAGACTATAGGCATAGCCTAGAAACGTTCCCCACTTAGCATGGAAGTTTCCCCCTAGTGTAGAGTCTTCACATCCAGCATTGAAAATTACATCCACTTGCGTGGAAGTCAAAAAAGCCAAAATTCATGAATTCATGCACTTCAGTGTTGACCAACCACTTTAGCAACCATGGTGGAGATCTCAGCATGAAAGATTCCTCTCCAAAGTGGAAGGTGTACCCTAGTTACTATTTATACTAAATGGAATGTCCATTGGTGGAAGCACTTACTATGTATAGTAACCCCCCAAATTTGGGCATCCACCTCACTTGAATTTGATAGCTAATTTGCAGCCAAATCATAGATATTTTGTAACCCCATTCATGGCCCAAAACCTATAAAAATAAACTTCAAACACCATTTACAAATCTCACAATCTAGAGAAAATTCAACACTTCATAGGATTCAGTAATTTTTATACAAGAAAATATTTTTAGTTCAACACTTAAAAATAAAACTTTCTATGATTTCACACTAGGACATTCTCAAGAATTCAAGCGTTCTTGCAATCTTCCATGTTTGCATTCTCTTGAACCCCATGGTGGAAGCATTATATCCTTGAGACTTATGGATTTTTCATATCAACGTTGCATTTATAAGATTTCCAACCCCCATCATAGAGCACTTCAGCTACCATATTTTCACTTTTCTCACCCCTACACCATAGCCAACATTACAAATCTAAGATTGCAACATAAGAGGTTTCATAGCATTGGGTGTGATAGGACATCCATATTATGGATTTGACTGCATCAACTTCAACGAACCCTAAGCCCCCATGCAAGTGAACCCTCTTGTTGCTTATTCAAGCATCATTTGTAGAAAATTCTGTAACTTATTATTTGTTTTTTCTCAATAAATTTTTAACTTTTGGATTTTGTGTGCAAGAAATATCTCTCTATTTTTTATGCATTATTCAAATCTGTTATTAGTTTTTTTGCATTTCGTTTTGTTACACTATTTTTTCAAACCCTCAGAGTTCCTAGTTGATCTACCAAATTGACCAGGATGCCATAAATCCCATTTTTCCATACAGGGCCCAAGGATTCATGGGTTTAGGGACTATTGTGCACCAAATCTCCATTCAATATTTTCTAGCAATCAAATTTTTTCGTCATAATAATTTTGCTTGGTGCTAGAAGGAGGGCCTCCATCCAAATTCTATGACTAAATCTATTCTTCTCCATTGCCAACATTGCCATTTGCAATATTTTCTTTAATTTCTTGTAGCCAAGACTTTGAAGAACCAACATTGATCTTCCTCACCTATGACTAAAATTGTAGCATGAAAGTTGCAAGTGGTTGGGTGATGGCTTTTCATAGCAACTACTATGAATTGTTTTAACTTGAAAGCTATTATTGAAAACTTTCCTCCTTTTTCCTTTTGGTTCCAAATTTTCTAGCTTCCAAAGTGGATGGTGTAATGCTTCCAAAAATTACCAAACGTTCAAAATTTATCTTTCCCCCATTTTTTTAAGTAAAGAAAATTGGCAACCTACCAAATCTAATTTCTCAATGGAAAATACCAGCTTTCCAATTTGATTTTTCAGAATTTTCCACTCGTCAACGTTAGGTTAGAGGGTATGAGATTTCCATTATCTCACTGTCCTTCTTTCCCCTTACCATACCCAAGGTAGAAGCAATTGGGAAGGCCAAATGAAAATGGCTTAAGACCAACTCTTCCCAAAGCCAAAATTGCAAGCTGAAAGCATTTTCCCATATGTTTATAGTCAAAACCTTCAATAGATCAATGCTACTCTTTCCCTCCTTGTAACCAAAACTATAGCATGGAAGTTGCAGGTGGTTGGGTGATGCTTTTTGCAACACTTGCGGTGAAATTTTTTCTCCAAAGCTAGCATTGATATCCTTTTTCTGTTATTCCTTTTTCTAAAACTTTTTGTAGTTTCCAAAGTGGGTGATGCAACCCTTTCAAAAATTATCAAACATTCAAAAGTTATATTCCCCCCAAATTTTCAAAATTGAGAAACTTAGCAACCTATCAAAACCAAGTTCTTAGTGGGAAATACCAACATTCCACTTTGATTTTTCAAGTTTTCTCCCCTTTTCCCAATGTTAAGCTACAAGATGTAATGTTTTCACTATCTCATCATCTTTTTTCCCCCTACCATAGCCAACATAGAGGTAGTTGGGAGGCCAACTTGGATAATGCTTGTTACCAACCTTTTCAACTTTCTGTTTTTGGTAAAGGGATAAATTTCTCTTACCCCCCACTTACTAATTATAGTATGTACTTTGTTTTCAGCCATTTTTATTTCCTTTGAATTTTTTTGAATTCCATTCACTAAAATTTACTTCTATTTTATTATTTATAGCCTTTGTTTAAGTCATTCTCAATACCATAATGATGTCTTTCTAGCAATCTACCAAGTTGTCCCTCAACTTCACTAGTGAAGGTCCTTGCCAACATGCCATGTGGGTATATGACCCAAAAGATCCTATTTCCATTGAATATAGGCAATCTTTAAAAGTTAGAGGAAAAAGTATTAATTTTTCAATCATAAATGAAGACCGATATAACTTCATTTATGCCAAAATATAGGCTAGCATGATAATTTCATGTTTGGAAGCAAAGCCAAAATGGAGTTTGAATTTATCCACCATAATGATAAGAAGTACATCCCTTATTCTTATGACCAAATAGCTATATCTAATATCTGTGTGGGTATACTAGCCCAATTGATTGAGATAGAAGAAGAGGATGAAAAACATAGCTCCAAGGAACAACAAGAGAAGGAGGATAAGCTTAGGCTAGAATTTGAGCCTAAAAACATCCTATGAGGACTGTTCCAACAAATGTCCCCCAAGGTTACAACACATTCCTCTAATGCTTTTTTTTTCTCCATGGGCATGGCACTACCATCTTCCATAGTTGATCCGACACCCATCGTAGCCATGCATCAAACTCAATTAATGTCACAAACTATTATGCATAATCCATCTATGTCATTTGCCACATGGCCTCAATCTATACAATCATCAATGGTGGTTTTTACCATCACAAATACATTAACTACTTGTGTAGGGCCCATCATGTGACCTCAAGGAACTTAGGGGTCACATAGCCAATTTGTCCCATCTGTGCCTCAGGTACCAGCATAAACATCCTTTTCCTTGTTTGGTTCATAAGCCATAATCATAACGTAACCACTTCCTTCTATCATCCAACTCATAATGAGGCCATAATCCTTACAAAAAATACAACAACCTTATGTACAAACCTCATAACCAATAAGGCCACCACATGGCTTAGATCAAGCCTTCCAGATGATCCAGGACCTAACGAAGGAGTTGAAAAGGCTTAAAGCCTCTACGTCATAGACTGTCAAGATTATGGATTTTTACCAGGATAATTCCATAAGTCTTGTAATACCACCCTTCTCATTTCCTCCAGGTGTCCCTATTCTTTAATTTAGCAAGTATAATGGAGGAGGTAATCCTAATGCTCACCTTATTACCTTTTGATCTAAATGCTTACTCTTGTAGCCATGGTCTCATCTCATCATGAGGATTTTCCTATGTCCTTGACTAGAAAGCACTTGATTGATATCATGCATTACTTAGAAGATCCATATTCTATTTTGAGGACTTGGTTGTCTATTTTTTCAACCACTTCAAATATAACTTAAAGCCTGATAGCTTGATTGACCAACTCATGAAGTTCAAGCAAGGATCACTAAAACCTATACAAAAGTTCATCCAACAATGGAATGAACTACTCAAAAAAATACCAGAGACCATAGTCAATTCCCACTTGTTACCCATATTTAAAGAATCCATGAATGACTTTATCAAGTTAAAAATCTACTACCTTGATTCGTGATCTCTTAGTCAAGTGTTCTCGCAAACCAAGAACATACAAAATGGTGTAGATGCTAGTCATGACCTAGCCTATATAGCATACAAAAATCAACAAAATTAGATAGATAAGGAAAAGAGTAAACAAAATAAAGTGGCAATAGAAACTATGAAAAAAGAAACAAAGACTATAAAGTAGGGGCTAAAGGCCAAACCATCCAACACCCCCACCAATAACTACAATAACCAACCATCAACCTCTTTTCCCACTACATCAACAACAACTAGATCTAACTTTGAAAGAAAGGACAAGTCTAAATATACTACCTTACCTATGAAACCATCTAAATTACTAGACTAACTATTAAAAAGTGGATGCATGCAACACAAACAAATGAACAAAGCCACTCAAAAAAAAACATGAGTAGTTATGTGAAATATCCAAAGATCCCACCTGAGCAACAAAGGATGATCCTCAATTGCCTAGATACTTTAAACTAGACTGCTTTTTCCATTATCATCAACTACCTGGTAATGACACATACTTTTTCCTTGCACTTAAGGATGACCCACAAAGGATGATAGATAAGGGAAAGCTAGTCTTAGATGCTTCAACCCTAATTCAGCCACAAAGCTAGTTGATGCTAGTCTACAAAGACTCATTGAATGTTACTGATAATCCCTATGTTATTTTAGCATTCCACATTGATTACAAAAGGATACCTATAAGAGAACCATTCATGATTCAAGTACCCCTGTATGATGAAAGGGCTTCTTTAGCTTCCCACATTTCAAGAACCTTCTTTGTCATAAGAGTACCATTATGAGTGCCTCTAAGGGAATCTTTTGTCATCAAGGTTACCTAGCCTAACACAACCCAAGTAGCTATAGCCCCAACCAATTGGAAAAAAAACCTCCTATGGTGCCTAATTCTACTACATCTTCCTCATAACCAATGATTTACCACCAAAAAACCTCAGCCAAACAAAAAATGAAACATAAGCAAAAGCTTGACCACAAAGGTGATAAGTAAATGAAGGCATCAAAGGAAGTGGACCCATTGAAGTTCACTCCCATTTTGGCTATACCCATGACCTTCTCTTCCTAATCCACTCTAGTAAACAAGCCACACAAGAACACCATAGCCCATAACCAAAATAATAAGGAAGAGTCTCAACAACCACAACCTAAAGCTAAAGTTTGCATTTTGGGATGCATGAAGGAAGTAAAGTAGAATTGGGATGACAAGCCCATGGATAATGATAAAAGTTTTCTTAGTGCAATGGACGAAGTCAGATAATGTCTCAAGAAAAAGAATATAAGATTAAGCTTGTATTACTTGATCATAGCTTTTGCCACACATTATGAGGCGTTAGTCAAAATCTTGACTTCCATCCTTGTTAGTAAGGATATCCCTACTAACAAAGAATCCATCCATGCAGTGATGGTTCCTCCCTCATCAAGAAAGGAGAAGTCAATACCCTTCACATTTCACTATAGCAAAATTAAGGTTAATCCCCAAAATGGAAAAGTAACTATAGCCTATTAATTCATAACCATAAGCATAGGATAATTTAAAATACATCAAGTACATGTTGATGATAGAGCGACAACCAGCATCATCTCATGCACCATCATTAAACACATGAGCTTAACTGAGTAGATACAATGTATAACCATAATAAATCTTAAGTCCTTCAATGGATCAAGAGTTACTGTCAAGGGGTCCATCTTCTTGGATTTTGTATCCACAAATCAATTCCCCATAATCACCAATTTCTTGGTGGTGGAGGAAACATCAAGATTCAACCTAATCCTAGGAAGACCTTAGATGGCTTAATTACAAGCTATGTCCTCTCCCATCCACCACTAAATTCACCTTCCCTATGAGAAAGGTGAAATCATCATTCATGATGATAATGTGATATTCTTGGCTATCAACAACATGACATAGAGAAGGTGTATGAGATGGAGCCTCAAGAAGAAACTTTCAACCATGAAGAGAAACAACCCAAGAAAGCCAATAATGATAATTATGGGATGAACTCCCTTTTAACATCATAAGCAAAGGAGATGACAAACATAAGCTTGTGCAAAGTAGTTTTTACTCACTCCCTAATCTTGAAAAGATTATGAAGAATTTGCACCAGTAAAGTCTACCTTAATCCTCTCATGCCCCTATGACTAGATGCATTGATAACCATGTAGCCTTACTTTTCCTTAATAGTTTATTATGTCCTCTTATGCATTTTTTCTTTTACTCTTTATGCACGTAGCCTTTGCATGTAGCCTAGGTTCATTTTCATTTTTACCTATTGGTTACAACATTTATTTATTTTTACTTATGTTATAAACATCAAAAAATCCTTATAAATGTATGCATTTTTCATAGCCCATCCACTAAGACATTAAACTAGCATTCTAGTTTGCTAAGACCTTAAACTAGTATGATAGTCGACCATTGCCTTAAACTGGCAATGTCTACAAAAATAATGTAACATGACTTTCCATTGCCTAAAACTAGCAAAAGTAATTACACAACCCAATCCACTAAGAATTTAAACATGTGTTGTAGTTTTCTAAGACTTTAAACTGGTAGTATCGCCTACCATGGCCTTAAACTAGCAATGTATCCATAGTCACAGAATATAACCCATGCCTACAATGGCCTAAAACTAGCAAATATCTTTTTATTATTATAGTTTTTTTTGTTTAACCTATTAATGCATAAATTATTCAATGTTATAACCAAAGCATCAACATATCCATTCACACCATATACAACATTTACAATGTTTGCTACAACTACAGATACATATAGCCAAAAATAAAACCAAAATTTAAATTTAAAGTTAAAATGTCCATAACATACATAGCCAAGGCCATAATGTGTGGCAAGAATGTCAAAGAATAACAACAATCTATAACATAGTATTGGTAATCATAGCCATCAACATGAAAATAAAAACAAATAGCCAACAAGCTAATGGAAGCTACTAAGTGGCATTTGGAGAGGGAAGTGGTGGTTCCACCTTTAACGCTAGGACTGCCAATGTATCCTAAGGTATAAAATGCAACAACATATAGTCAATTAGTATCCCATAGACAAAACCATGACTTCAAAGAAAAATAAAAACATAAAATATATCAAATCTATGGAGAATTTGGCTCCATTACTTCTTGGGGTAGATGGAAAAGGCCTTCCTTCAAATGATGGAGGATCTAATCCTCCATCATGTTAACCTAATCAACTTCCCCAAGATCAATGCTAGAGAGGATATTGATCCTATCTATATAAGTCTAAGAGGCTCCTGGGTAATAACAACCATAGAGGTCTCGCTTGTAGTAATGGTAGTTGAAGTGGTAGGGGATTGCTCCACCATGAAAGTACTTTTAGAAAACTAATAAGCACTCTTCACCTAGATTACCTGGATGAACAGCTCTCTCTTGTACTATTTAACTAACTCTACCATGAGGCACTTAAGGTAGGCCCCACAATCCACCGTGTACTCTCGCTTATGGGCCTTTTATTTCTTACTCCACTCTAGGACGCAAGCATAGTGATCCTTTCAATCCTCAACCTTCTAGGAGATGAGGGCCATCTGGATACATTGTTCCACCATCTCTTGTAGAAACGCTACTTTGTCCTGAACAACATGCTAGTAGTGGGCCCATGTGTTCTCTCTAGTCTACAAACCCCTTGAGTTAGCCACTTGGACTTTTACAAAGGCCTTATAGTCTTGAAGATCTCTAATTGTATCCTCCTACCATTGAGTCTTTGCCTTTAAGGCCACAACTTCCTCCCATAGGGATTTTTTGGACCTCTCTAGCTCCCATGAAGATTTTGCACTCGAAATTGCTAGATTAGTAGCAATCACATACAACTTCAAGGGTACACTAGATACATCAGAGGGAAGCTTAGGAAAAAAGTTTATCTTCATGTCTCTGCTATGGTCCCACTCCATAGAAGGCATTATACAACCGTAAAATACAATCATAAACGTGATGCACAACCTAAGATAGCCATAATGCAAGTATATACTACAACTAAATCATAAAACAAAATCCTTAACCATCTCACGTGTAACCTAATGCAACCAATTTATGATGTCCTTAGCCATCCCACACATGAACTCCACTTTATCTAGAGTCTCTACCCATGATTCCATGTGAAACATAGGGATAGGAGCTTATGTTGGTAGCTTAGGAACTACTATAAGCCTACTAGTCATCAAAGGATTTGGATGAAATCCAAAGATAAACAATAAGATAAAATGAAAATATTGAGGCATAGGCATACTTGCCTCTTCCTCCTCCTCCTCCTCTAGGATGATGATGGAGGTTGTGCCTAGCATTACCTCATAAAACAAGGCATCTAAATCATTGATATCCACCTTAGGCTATGAGAATGCCTCCTCCACATGCCTTTGTTCCTCCTCTATGGTAGCTTGGGTTGCCATGACCTATTGCTTTCCTACAACCATAAAGCATGAAAAACTAGCTAACACATGAAATCACATGGGCATAAAACCTTAAAATAACCAAGCATAGATAAAACATACTTGGGACTACCTACTACAATGATGTAAGCATAAACTTGATCTTCTTTGGGGTAGGCTAGTCTAATGTTGCTAGTGTCTCCTTCATAAGCCTCTTGAT
Source organism: Gnetum montanum (assembly GCA_015680685.1). Lineage (NCBI taxonomy): Eukaryota > Viridiplantae > Streptophyta > Gnetopsida > Gnetales > Gnetaceae > Gnetum > Gnetum montanum. The sequence continues at coordinate 519,635 of MNCI01003851.1, forward strand.
TTTCTTCCTAGCTACCTCTTCGACCTCCACACATCATCATTTAGCATCCTCAACACTAGCAGGAAACATGAGAGGCACATTTTCAATAGTGCTATTAGGAGACTCATACTATCTAACATCAAGATTCTTAGTGGTAATGGAAAATATATCATCCATCCCCTCTTGTGAATTCTAGACCTACACCATTAGATAAATGTGCTTTATCCAATGTCTAAAAAGTTGTCTTAGGTCTTGAAAAACCTATTTCCCATTCCTATACACCATCAAAAACTACAAAAACCTCTTTAGATAACCTAAAAAAAATGCAGAGTGAATGTGGATTATTATAGAGGTATTAGCATAGAGTCTAAGGATCTCCTCTTGACGCTTGGTAGCCAATGTAGTCATCCAATCAAATTTGGTGTCCTCGATTAAGACCTTCTTAAAGGTCCATCCCTATGCTATACCGATTACCTTCTTTTATGATAACATTTTTGGAAACACATGAGATCTAATCAAACAATATGATTTCTTTACATCAGGGTTCATGAAGCTATCTATCAAACTTCCAAAGTGGTTCATGTTACACCAAGCCACTCTAGAACCTCAACACGATGGTTGATTTCACTTACTATCATGATGGGAACCTTTTTCTTGTTAACAAAAATACTAAATAAGTCATGAAAGAGGCCCACACCTATGTCCATGTTCACCTTCATACCCCAAATGCTACTACTAAAATGACCAACCTTCTCAACAAAGGATTCAATGACATGCAACATCTGCATAGCAGGAATTGAAATAATAGCAATCATGAATACATCGAGCAAACCTACACACTAGATGTTTACTTGAACATACCTGGGCACTGTTTCATTAGCTATTTCTATGCTAATGTCACCTCACCAAACAATAGGATGAGGGTATCCTCATGAAGTGAGCCTAAGAGTGGTAGTGACATCAATTGAGGTGGAAGGTCTTGGAAGAAGCAATCAAAGTTTGACATCAACATGAGCAATTTTAACAACCAAACAAAGGAATAAAACACTTAAAGTTATAGCCATGAAGCACTAGAAGCTATAGCCTTTATGCTTACCTTTCCTTTTATTCTTTAGTGTGGTTTGAGTAGAGGTCCTAGCTACAAGGGTCTGATCCATGCTATTGGTGTCTACCCACTAGCTATGCATCATTTTATCATCCTTACACTTCTTTTATACAAGCTTAAATCTTGAGATGTATGCATCAAAGTCCCCTCTTAACTGTTCATACACAATATCTTTGATTTAAGGACTCTTGGTGAATTCATCCAAAGCAATTTGAGCCACTACAAAGATTTGATCATTCATGATCAAACCTTGATCATTAACCTTGTACCTACAAGAAATTCATAAAACTCATGAAATTAGAAATGTGATGAGTCATTTTTGGTTGGCTATGTCAATGAGGCCTCATTGATGCAATTGACTACATCAATGAGGCCTTGTTAACAAGGCCCCATTGATGCATCTTATACTACATCGAGTCCCTATCAATGTAGTGTTTATTCATTGCTTATAAATGTGTCTACCAACCACATTTATGGCAATCTAGATTTTAGTAGTAGCAAATCTCTTACATTTTTTCCATTCAAAAGTTAGAATTTTTCCCCTGAGTGCCTGTAGCAAGATTCATTCAGTGTATGGATCTTTATTCCAGCCTTGTTGTAACTAAGCACAATAGTGTGTGTGACAATAAAGATGAGCCTTTTGATAAACCTTGCAGCACTATGGATAGATTAGCTATTTTATGTATGCATTTACTGTTTCCAATTATTTATTAAATATTTTTAATTCATTATAAATTATTTTCTAGTTACTATGTTAGATAAGAAATTAAGCTAGATAGACTACACACATAAGTACAACCACTTCAAGCATAACATGTATTCTCTTAGTAATTCCAGTAGCATTATTACTTGGTACGCCTAGTATCCTAGTGCTTGGTTTTCCAACAATGGACACATGGGTTCAAAACATGTATAGAAAGTGGGAAGGGATACTTATGTTAGGATTAGTTAAATGATTAGTTAATTAGTTAATTTGAATTAGTTAATCAAATTCCTTTTTATCTACAATTCAAGCATCCAACCATAAAACATAAAAATGATAAAAATTGAATGCCTCAATTACACTTAACCATACCAACAAACATCACAAGTGTAATTGCGAAGACAACAATTGACCTTAAGGCTAGATTCAATTCCTAAAGGGCTAGTGCACTGAAAATGATAAAGTCTACAAAATTTGACTAAATTCTGCATCAACACTTTGTGATTCATATGGTTGGGTATAGGGGTACCTTCGCACTCATCGTTAGTGCTATTGACAGGGACTTTGTTTGTGAACATGCACTCTTTAGATCTAAGTAAATACCATTATATCATTGTACGAACCTAAGGACAATATCATTTCCACTATACCTAAAAATTATAAAAGAACACTAACAATTTCATTTTGTTTCACAAAATGTCTTCTTCTTCTCACAAGCCTAAAGATACCAAACCACTAGTCCCATAGAATGCAAGGTGGTATACACTCATCTAGAGGAGTTTTTTCCAAATTTCACCTTCATCTGACATTAGGATGAACAAATGAGATGGCATGATATGGAGGGCAATGTCATCTTTCCCCCTGATCAATCTGTGCTCAGGATGCTATTTAAAACCCTTAAGAAGTTAGGCATGCCAGATCTTCATGAAAAATATGTTGTGGATGGATGCGACACTTGAAACTACTATCCCACTGAAACACAATGTAAACGAGATAAACATTAGGAGAAACTCCATGAAGCTACAAAGGGAAAACATTACACCAACCCCTTGTTCCTACTAGATCAAGAGAACAATGAGGATCCTCCCTTGGAAGGTTCTCAACATGAAAATCCTCTGCCCCCTACTACTAATGGCGAGGGTGTGAACCTAACCTTTCAATCGAATATTCATAAATTGGGGTTAGGAAAGAGTTATATCCAAGGTAAGGACTTGGGTAAACATCACAACAATAAGGGATTTAAGGATGGTGATCATAATGAGTGTAAGAATGGTGGTGGATACCATGGTGGCGATGGTGGTCCACCTTCCTCTTCATCCTCTTCATCTAATTCCAAACATTCCTTTTCATCTAATAGTTCTCATGGAAGTTATCATCAAAAAAACCATGATGAAGGTGATTGACAAAATAATAATGATTGTGAACACCACAAAAATCAAAGGGGTGGCTAAAACCATCATCAACGTCATCAACGCAACAATGATGATAAACCTTAATTGGAAACTCAAAGTATTTTCAACATTGTGGAGGCAGTGAGAATCTCAAGTAGGCATATGATGGATAGTCAGATCAAGTGCCTAGACATGAACAACATCTCAAGATTTTAGGGGGGGATACAATTTTGATCCACAGACACATCTACAAGCTTTTCAAGATGCCTGTGCCTTACAGAACATAGAGAATGAGTGGCAAAAACTCAAGATTTTCCCAAGGACACTCATTAAGAAAGCTGAAAGCTAGTACTAGTCCTTAAAGCTAGAATCTATCCACAGATGGAGTACCATGTTAGAACTATTGAATGAAAAATATCAAACATACTTCAAAGTGTCTAATCTAAGAAGGAAAATCCAATGTTGGAAACAAGGAGCACATGAACCCTTGGATGCTACCATGGTCTAATACTATTCACTCCTGCACTGATGCCATAACCGTGGTTACTCTCAGAGAGAACAACTTCACCACATCATAGATGGGCTCAAAGTCAAAATAATAAGAACCCTTGGGATTTATTCCCAAGGAAGGTTGTCTAAAATGGGAGCTCATAAAATTCAAAGGTTAATTGAGCAAGTAGTAAAAGAAGAAGGTGAGCTATGAAAAAGTGAAAGTACTGAAGAGTATAATAGGGATCTTTTCATTAGTAAATGAGACGTTTGATTTTGTGATGAGGAGGAGTCACCACTTGATGAAGTGATGAATAGAAAGACCTTACCCTTCCAAAAATCTATTTTTGATATTTCAACCAAGGTTGACAAGTTAAGGAACTCTTTGGATGAAAATTTTTAAACCACATTGAAGATTGTTGAAGAATCCAAAGAGTAAAATAGTAATCATAATCGCAAGAGGAAAAAAGAAGCTAAATGGTGCCTACCAAAGAGGTAAGGGCAAAGCTCTTATAGTAGAGAAAGTTGTGAAATCTGACTCTAGTGAGGAAAATAAATGTGACATATGCCAATAAAAACATCCAAAGCGATGTTACCCTATAATATCACACTTACAAGAGTCTAGAGTGTACTCATTAAATCCTCACTTGGCATGTACGCAAGTTCTAAGATGATTACCTTACCCTCAAGGTAGTCTAAGGTAATTCCACTAGCAACAATAAGCTTACTACCCAAGTGGAGCTCCTCTACAACCTTATGAATAATACCAATAGTGATACTAAACATAGTCATATGGAATACTACTACCAAAGTAGTAGTACCCTTATAAGCAACCAGATCCATACAAGTACTAAGTTTAGCAACCCATCTCCCCTAGAATTTTTTCAATTCATGCATCATTCCAACATCACTATTACCCTCTAGAGTACCACCAAACACATTCACCATCTACTCAAGGGGAAAACCAATATCCATATCCATATCATCCTCCACATCCCTGTACACCTACACCTCCACCTTCAACTCAATTACCTCCTTCTCCATCTATGTAGGATGAGATTCCTTGATAGCCACAACAATGAAATGCTACAAGGGCTATAAACTCACAACTAGTTCTTCAACCAAGTGATCCAAATAATCAATCAAGAAAACAACCTTTCTTCTAGCTCAATAGTTCTCTCTAGCCCTCACAACCTACTCTAGTTGAATGTCCTACATCTCCATCACCCTCATCCTCTACATCAAATAACTTTGAGTGCCCTTTAAACCAAGTGCCACGTAGGATCTACACTATAATGCTAACTCATGTTGTTTCTCACTAAATCAAGGCTAGAAGTCTTTCTAAAAAAATATCTATCCTAGGAAGTCCACTCATCTATCTATAGATTACTAGACAAGAGTCATGCAAAGCTCTTCTTAACTCTGGTTCCAGAGTTAATCTCATCTCCCATGACATGTACAAGGCCTAGGACCTACCACCTCTTAAGAAGAGTAACACCTATCTAGAATTAGTAGATTAGTCCATTACTATCCCTTTGGGATTAGTTGAGGATACTATAACCATAGTTTGTGGTTGGTCCTATCCTATTGATTTTCTAGTAATGAAAGTGGAAAATTGCAAAAGTGACTTTCCCATCATCATGAGAAGGCCTTGGTTAAGCATGGTTGATGTGAAAATGGGTATAAGGAACCTGTTTCTCAAAATATCTAAGGAAAATGAGTTAGTAAAATTAAGAAGAAGTGTATTCCATGCATCACGTATAGCAATAACGAGTGCAATTACATGCAAAAGATTTGGTCCATTAAGAGCACATATATTAAGGCATTTAATCACTATGCACACAAAATTAATATTCAATAGTGTCTATACGTAGTAGCCACAAAATAAGAAAGCACCTAGTGGTTGATAGTTGATTCTGATAGTAGCACAATATGCATGGATCCAACTAAGAGTTTAACTTGTGTGTATGTTGAAGGCATGGACAAAATTGAAAATTTCATTTTCAACTCTTTAATGAAGATGATGATACCTATTGGGGAGAGTTGGAAATCCTTGATCACTTCAAGAAAGAGCCTTTAGAACTAAAAAAATTACTAGTCAGTATGGAGTATGCATTCTAAAAGAATGGTAAATTGGTCATCATTAATGGAAAACTTGCTCCTCAACAAAAAGAAAATTTATTGAACATGAAGAATAAATGATCAACAACCTTTCCTTGTTCTTATCTAGAGCTAATAGGAATCGATCCAAGGATATGCCAGCATCGCATCTACACCAACCTAGCCATGAAGGCTAGAAGGTAGCTATAGAGGTAACTAAATCCTAAGTTGAAGCAAATCGTTAAGGAGGAGATAGAGCAACTCCTCAAGGTAGGGTTCATCTATCCGATCATAGATAGTGAGTGGGTTAGCCCACTCATAATTGTACGGAAGAAAGATGGCAAATGATAGGTCTACATTGACTTTAAGCTATTAAATATTGCAACATTTAAGGATCACATTCCTTTGTCATTTTTGGATCAAATATTAGACACCATATCTAAGCACTGTTATTATAGTTTCTTGGATAGTTATAGTGGCTATAACCAAATCCAAATTGCACTCAAAGATCAAGCCAAGGCAACATTCACAAGTCCCTGGGAGACTTTTGCATACTACAAGGTGCCATTTGGTCTATGCAATGCCACTACAAAATTTCAATGCTTGGTCCTAACTATCTTTCAACAACAAATTGATACTAGTGTTGAAGTCTTCATGGATGAATTCTCCACCTATGAAGCTATCTTTGAGCAAGCCTTGGACCTACTTGAGCAAGTGCTAAAGAGGTGTAGAGACAAATTTACAGCTCAATTGGCAAGAAAACCATCTCATGGTCTAAGAAGGCATTGTGCTAGGACACCAAATTTTGTAGAAAGGGATTGAGGTAGATCCAGAAAAGAATAACATGGCAACCAGAGATCATTAAAGATGTCTAGTTATTCCTTGGACACACTAGTTACTACCAGCGATTTATTGAGAATTTCTTTAAGATTACAAAGCCATTGGTAGAAATTACAAAGAAAGTTGCACCTTTCATTTGTACCAAGGAATGTGAACATGCATTCCAACAATTAAAAGAAAAACTCATAGAAACATCAATCCTACGAGCACCATATTGGTTCAAACCATTCCATATCATGATAAATGCATCTAACTATGCTTTGGGAGTAGTGCTCACATAGATGGATGATAAGAAATGTCCATATTATATCCACTACACAAGTCAAAGCATTGTGGGGGTACAGTTAAATGGCAGCGGTGCACGTACTAGAAATGTTTAGGCACTATGTGCTTGGCTAAAAAGTGTTTGTGCACATGGACAACAATGCAATCTACTTCCTCATGAATAAGCTAATGGTGAGCCCTCATGTCATACAGTGGCTTGTGATCTTGCAAGAATTTGATCTCACTATAGTAGATTGAAAAGGAAATAAGAATGTGACTACTCACTATCTTTCTCACTTAATATGGGATAATAAAGATAAGGAGAGCCAACTCTTTGATTAGTTTCTAAATGAAGTCCTCTTTACTGGAGCAATAAGTAAACAAATGCTTGAAAAAGCAACATGGAATAATGGCATCCTCACATATCTTCTCACTCAAGAGATGCCACAAGACTTGGATTTTAGGAAAAAGCAACAATTTCTTCATCAGGCCAAATACTTCATGGAAATCAATGAACACCTTTACAAGGTATGTGCTAATGACCTAATCTATTGGTATGTCCATGACGAAGATCAACTACATGTTCTCTAGGATGCTCATGAAGGGCCTTGCAGAGGCCATTATGCAAGGAGATGCACAACCATAAAAATCTTGATGGCAAGATACTATTGGCCTATAATCTTTAGGGATGCCCACCAGTTTGTCAAGTCTTGTGAATGTTATCAACGTGATGAGCGGATGACCGCTCACATGGAATGTCCTCAATAATGGATTCAACCACTAGAACCTTTCAGCATATGGGGTGTTGACTTCATGGGTTCCATCACATCCATGTCCAACGGGAAAGCATATATTACAATAGTAGTTGACTACTACACAAAATGGGTAGAAGTGACAATTGTTACTAATTGTACATCATCCATTGTTGCCAACCTTATACAACAAAATATCGTGAATAGGTTTGGGGTGCCATGTTCACTAATTTCTGATAATGGAACTCATTTCACAGGTGCCACATTTAGAAAATTAATGTAATGTTTGGGGGTAGAACATAAATTAACAACATCTTACCACCCCCAAGCCAATAGTCATGTAGAGGTAACCAACTAGGAGATTCCAAAAATATTAATGTGAATCATTAGCAAATATCAGAAGGACTAGAGTACAAAACTTAATGATGCTCTTTGGGCTTATCATTCAACTTGGAAACTTCCTATTGGATATTCTCCCTATGAGTTAGTGTACGAGAAACTTTCAACACTCCCAATTCATCCAAACTCCATACACTCTCAATAGCCTATGATCTAAACCTTGACCTAAGTTTAGCACATAAGGAAAGCTTGATCAATCTAAACCTGCTAGACAAAAATTACTTTGTGGCCTGATCCTTGAATGAGATGAACAAGGCATTCAACAAGTAGCATCATGATCTTAGAATCAGTAAAGTAAAAATTCAACCAGGAGATAAGGTTCTTTACTGGAACCCCACACATGTACCACAAAAGATAAAATTTCAAACATTGTGTGAAGGACCTTATATAATTAATCAAACCTTTCCCTCTGGGGCCATGTTGATCTACAAACTTGATAGTCCAAATAAAAAGCAGATGGTTAATATCCAACAAGTGAATCCTTTCCTTGAACCGATACAAGACAAAGTAAATACCACCTCAACAAATGGACAACCACATTCTATTTTTGGATCTCCTCCCTCCAACTTAGTCATGGGGAAGATGGCCATCTGTGCTAAACATTACCATGGCCTCTCAGTTTTTCTATCCTTTTTTAATGTTTTTGAATATAGAAATTTTTTATCTTTGAATTTTTCTAATTTTATACCATCTTTAGTATCTTTAAAATTTCTTGATTATTTTACACTTTCTTATATATTTTACTTTATTTTTCTTTCTTTTCTTTAAGTGTGATATTTTCTCACTTTTTGCTAATAAATTTAATTTATTGTCATAGGACACAGTTTTGTTGTTGTTGTTTCTAATGATGGTTTATGCTTAATGTGTGATTTGCAATGTTTGTTTCTATTTTTGAATTCTGATGTCTAATGAATTTCACATGGTTTATTTTTCATGGAATAAGTAGTGAGTCCACATCATCCACCCATCCAATGAACTCTATGGTTTTCCTTGTTCTGGGAAATGAGGTCAATTTTCATTAAAGAAAATTTTAACCAATCGATGACCTTGGTAGTTCCAAAATTAGGAAGGATTCAAAGGTTTGTAAAGGATGTGACTTCAAGGGGAATCAATACTCTTTGTTCTATTCTTCTTACTTGAGTGCTTGAGTGTTTTTTTGTTGACTTCTTACTGTTCCACACCAACCACTAAAGGAAGTCAAAATAACATCATTGCATGGTGTGGCTCCAATTTCAAAGCACACCATGTTGAACAAAGTCATGGAAATTGAATAACTATTGGGTATTAAATTTCCATACCCAATAGTATGGAAAGTCCAAATAAAAGAGCTACAAGCACTAGTTATGAAACTTGAAAGACATGCACCTATGCCTGAAGGCTTCCTCTAATGAAGGCCCTCTCTCTCTCTCACTTCTTACTTCTCTCTCTCATGTTTGTGGAATGATGGTTGTCTTGCAGAGACACTCTTGTGTCTTGAGTAGGTGGATCAACCTTAGAGTGGTGATGTGAAGTCACTGAAAGTGGATGGTTTTAGTCTAGATTGAGGATGAAACTTCTTGGGTCATTTTAATCACAAATTCCTTAAAAGACTTCTTATGACCTCAATTTCGAACTTCATTCCTCCTTCTCTATCATCCATCTATGCTACCATAACTCACTTCACTACTGAGTTCTATGTTATGCTCTATCTCTTAGTCTAATGTCTTGGGATTCTTGAGTGGATTCTTTCAAATTGGTTCTTAACTTGTCATGATCATTTAATTGACTATGTGGCCCATGGACTCCTTAGTTGAGGTTATGAAAAGGCATAAAGCACATGAGCCTACTATGGGGAGGATTCACTTGCATAGCTTTTTGCTTGGTTCATTAAGGTTCCTTACTTTTGACATCACTACAATCCTATCTTTCATATTTTCCATTGTAAAAACTACTCAATACTGCTTAACCTTTCATTGCATTCATCTATTAAATTAATTTTTCTCCATATTTTCATATTTATGAACTTCAACATCCTATTCTCATGATTTCATACTATTCTTGGTCTTCTAAGCTTTCATTTGATCCCAATTTCATTGAAAAATTTCTTGTATTTTGAAAGTTTGACCAAAGTCAATGAAAGTTAATGATGGTTAATAGCTACATCTACGAGGCCTCATTGATGCAACCAACTATGTTGATGAGGCTGTGTCAACAAGGCCTTGTCCATGTAGTGCAAAAATACTATATATACTACTACATACTTTGGAATGTTTTGCAAATTTCTCATAACACATGGGGAATTTTTATAGTTTTTCAGAGCCCAAAATCTTCTAGATCTCATAACTTCCCAACTTTTTAACCAACTAACTTCATTTTTTAATCTTTTGCTTATTAGAGATAAGATCTTTATCATGGGGGCCACAAACCTTAAGTTTTCTAATGAAAAATTAATGAAATTTTTTGGAAATTTTCCTAACTCCCCCAAAGGTTTAATAACCTTAACCACATATAAACATCAACTTTTTCCCAAGTTAACCCTTCCAACAACATTTGGGATGAATCATTCATAATAACACATAAAATAAATGATAATTGGATTAATTAAATTAGCCATAATCACAACTTATCCAAGCATAACTATCCTCAAGAGTTAAGGTATCCAAATTATTTTAAGGTTACATAATGATTGCTAATCCATTGTCCTATTGTGATTATAGATGGCACCCAAACAAAAACATCTGTAGGAAGGAGAACCCTCACAACCATGGGAGAAATGACCCAGAGTTGGAAGGGGCTAGCAAGAACAAGGCCAAGAACTACCAGAGGCAACCCATGCAACGAGACCTCTTTGAGAGGAGTCCAACATGGAATCTATTCAACAAATTCCAAAGGAAGAAGTGCCTACAAAACAATCCCAATCAGAAGTACCTAGACCCATGCCAAGGCTTGAAGTCACTCTAACTCAAGCTTGTCTAAACATCATCAAGTCCCAAGAAATTCAAAAATTAGTTCTTCAAGAGATAAAATTTGGGCCATTTTTGGAGAAAGCTCCAAAGGATGTCAAGACAATTACAAGCCTCTCCCATGTGGCCAATCATCATTTCTACTGGGAAATGGTACATGGAAGAGACCTATCTCTTATGGAGTAGCTAAAGGCTAGGGTTCATTGTAAAAATAAAGGACATTCAAGTGTCCTACTTAGTAGAGGCTATTGCATAGGCACTGGGGCTGCCAAAAATTGGAATACAATTGGTAGAGATATCAACAAAAGGTAATCCTAAGGCAAAAAGGAAATGGACCTAATAATTCTACAAGGTGGACCATAAGGAGTATGGTGCCCTCACACCAGTGGAGCAGATTTATTTCAAGATTATGGCCTATCACCTCAATCCAATAGTGAGGCAAAGCAAGATGACTACTTTCTCTACCCAAGCATGCACTACTCTAAGTGAAAAATTTCATGTTAACCTTCCATAGCTAATCTATTTGGAGATTGAGAAGTGCTCCAAGGAGAATGAACATGGTAGGAAGACCCTAATCTTTCCATGCCTTATCAAAAAACTTTGTAAAAGGGTAGGCATTTTTTACTATTCTAATGATACTCTCAAGCATGCTCTATTGGCCTCATGGGTAGAAATCATGAAAGATAAGATGCCAACGACCACTCAAGAATAGGAGCTACTACCGCCACCATCCACTTAAGAGGTAATACTAGAGACCCGTGTAGTTCTTAAGCATCTACCTTAAATCTGAGAATAGCTCTTGAGAAAACAAGAGCAATGAGTAGGAATAAGTAAAGCAAATCCATCTATGTATCAACCAACAATGAGTCACCTTAATGAGGTGGCCCAAATAGTTAGCCAAATAAAGAGAGGTGGTTCCATTTTCTCTATCCAAAGAATGTAGCTACCTTCAAGGTTGGATCCCAATGCTCAAGAGGTGACAGTGTCACTAGCAACATACCATCTATTCCCAAAAATCTTTGGGAATGCCACCACTTTCTTGGTGAGGTTGGAAGAAGGTTAAGAGGCAACTTTCTTAGTCATGCAGCACCGAGGGCAAGAGATAGTGGCAAAAGTCATAGCTGACCATGTAGCTAAAGCACTAAACATGACTGTAACACTTGTACCAGATGTATCTGCACTTCAAGACATGCAAACATTTCTAGGGATGGTCAACAAGAAATTGAATGCAGCCCAACATGAACAATTGCTAAAATGACTAGTAGAACCAGGAAATTAACTTTGGACATCTTTGATCTTCTAGAGAACATCACTGCAACCTAGTCAGAACTACTAAATGCAAGGGGCATATGCATCATTTTGGAGGGGCAACTAGAAATGTCCCAAGAGAAAAATCAACACTTGGTTGTGGAGGTTGCTAAACTTCATGCCTAACTTGCAAAATAAGCAATCCTCAGCCTGGCAATGACAATAGATGAAGCTAGCAAATAGCTTCAAGAATGATTTCAAAAGGCTAATAAGGAAGCAATAATGACCATCTTAAAACAATCCATAGTAGAAGTTGAAATGTATTCCATAAAAAAGAACTTGAATCAGATGTGCCAAGAGAATGAAACATTAACCATGAAAAATCATTGCCTGTGAAATGTTGATGCTCATAGAGATCAAATGCAAGAATTCATTCATCAAAAATAGGAGCAACTTGCTAGAGTCAATACTAAACTAAGGAAATTGGACGTAAAGAATAGTAATCTATCCATGGAGGAGTTACACACCTTATGCCAAAACTGTACCATTAAGATTGTCACCTAGAATAATGAAGCCCTCAAATTTGAGAAAGTAAAGAATCACTACAGGGACCAAGTTGGCTTGCAAAAAGAAGTGAATGAAAAAACATTTAGATGGTAAAGGTGAAGATAAATGAAGCCCTATAGCAACTCCAACAAGGAAGAGAGATGTGGTAGCCCATCCTTGATGGAATTGATGCCTACAATAAAGCAAATATTTTCTTAAAGGAGTTGAAAATCAAATAAATGATAGAGTACATGGAGTTGGCCAATCTATGTTATGCAAACCTAGCAATGCTAATAGCCAAATAGCCACGGTCAAAATTGGAGAAACAAGTGGCTAGCTTGTATCTTCTATACAAGGCCAAGCTTAAGCATCATAAGAACACCAAGCAAACGCTTGAGTCTAGTAACACTGAACTCAAAATTCTCAAAGGGTAATTCAGAGATCAACAATCTATCACTAAGAACCTAGCCAGATAGATGAATGACTACTAGGAGCTGAAGAACACAGTCAAGGTGTTCAACATTGAATGTAAATAGTTTTTTTTCATGTTTTTCAATGCTAAGGAGTTGTTTCTAGAGATCCTATGTCCTTAGAATGTGCCTGTTCCAATGCACATTGGGAAAGCTACATGGATGGTGTGTGATCCTAGGAGTAAGAAGGAAGAAATGAAAGCACTGTTGGATGCATTTTGCCTCCCACCTGAAGTTGCAGCAGCAATAGAACAACCGCAACCACCTCAACCACCACTAGTACATGAAGCTAGTGAAGGTCCCTCAAAGCCTTAGGAACCAACACCATCCAAGATCCTTTGATCTTCTCCAACAAGCTTCACACTATCAAGGAACATGTTGTCCAATTTTTGAAGAGTTGTATCATGGTGTTCAATTTTGTGTCCTGAACACCATCATTTTTGTTATGTGTTGATCCGTACACCTGGGCACTCCATTTTTTGTCAAGTTAGTTAGTTTGTTATGTTTAAAAGAAAAGTCAGTCAATAATCGCATACCTTCCCAATTTTGTAAAAGAACTCAAAAACAAGTTTTCATTTAGTCGTGAGGGTATGATGAGTCATTGGTGGTTGGCTACATTGACAAGGCCTCGTTGACATAGTCGACCATGTCGATGAGGCCCCATTGAATCATATTATCCTATGTCAATGAGGCTCCATTAATGTAATGTCTATTCATTGCCTATAAATACATGCCTACTAGCCACATTTATGGAAATCTAGATTTCAGTAGTAGTGAAGCTCTTGCATTTTTTCCATTTGAAAGTTAGAATTTTTTCCCCCAAGTGCCAGCAGCAGGAGTCATTAAGTGTACAGATCTTTATTCGAGCATTAGTGTACTTAAGCATGATAGTGTGTGCAGTAATAAAGATAAGCTTTTTGATAAACCTTACAACACTTTGGATACATTAGCTATTTTATTTATGCATTTACTATTTCCAATTATTTATTAAATTTTTTCAATTAATTATCAATTATTTTCCAGTTACTATATTAGATAAGTAATTAAGTTAGATAGATTACACACATAAGTACGACTTCTTTGAGCGTAACATGTGTTTTGGTTGGTAATTCTGGCAGCATTATTACTTGGTATGCCCAGTAATGTAGCACTTCGTCACCCAGTAGTGGATACATGGGTTTAGAACATGTATGGAAAGTGAGAATGGATACTTATGTTAGGATTAGTTATATAGTTAATTTGGATTAGTTAATCAAATTCCTTTTTATCTACAATTCAGGCATCCAACTATAAAACATAAAAATGATAAAAATTAAATGCCTTAGTTACACTTAACCATACCAATGAACATCACAAATGTAATTTGGAAGACAATGATTGACCTTAAGACTAGATTCACTTCCTAAAAGGCTAATGCACTAGAAATGATCAAGTCCAGAGAATTCAACTGAGTCATGGATAAATGCTTTGTGATTCATATGGTTGGATGTAGGGGTACCTCATCATTCATCAAAAAGGTAGTCAAGCTAAAATATAAAAGCATTACAATAACCATGCTTAATGATGTAGATGATACAGAGTGTCAGGTGGGTTCTAGAATAACGTGTGGCCTCTATACACCAACATTAGGGTATTTTCAGCATTATACTGACTATACTCTAGCATCATCTAGATCTCTGTAAGATAACATGGGCTTATGGCATCTTCTAGTCCCCCTACTGTCTTAGGAGATGGCTTTTTAGTAATGAATCTGGTAACCAGGCTTGATACCCAAGGTCACAAGGTCTCCACTATAACCTTGGCTACATTTGTAGACAAGTGTGACAATAGCATCACATTGAAGTTCTTACTGAGGTAGACAAGGAATTCCCTTGCTCCAAGTTCAAATCATAATGAGAGCTTTCTAAAAGGCATGTCATGTGGTGGGGTGTTGGTCTTGGAATGACTAATGTAGCACAAGATACCCAGCAACTCCATGATGATGAGGATGGGCCTAAAAAAGACTCTGCATGAGGCAAAGTAAAAACATTGTGACTAATTGGAATTACTTAGCAAATTTGGAAAAAACATCTAGTCAAAGGAGAAATTAGCTTCTATAAAAATCTCTAAGGTGTTTATCTAAATTAGCGTAAGGAATTCAAAAGAAAACATTATTACAACCTTACATAGCCTTATATTATGGAATTACATATCAGATTTGAAAAAACATCTAGTCGAAG
Source organism: Gnetum montanum (assembly GCA_015680685.1). Taxonomy (NCBI): domain Eukaryota; kingdom Viridiplantae; phylum Streptophyta; class Gnetopsida; order Gnetales; family Gnetaceae; genus Gnetum; species Gnetum montanum. The sequence goes on from MNCI01003851.1 coordinate 535,082, forward strand.
GTGAAATTAGCCTCCATAAAAAGCTCTAAGATTTTTATCTAAATTAACTTAAGGAATTCCATAAAAGCATTATTATCATAACCAAAATATCATAGCTAAAACATTATAGCCAGAACTAAACCTTAGTCTAAGTTATGCATAAATTTAAAAAATAGCATCTAAATTATGCATAAATTTAGAAAAAGCAAGTATAAGTTTAGAAAAAGTATCTAAATTATGCAAAGAATGCATAAATTTGAAAAACAAAACATCTAAAATATGCACAAATTTTTAAAAAGTAAGCATAAGTTCAAAGAAAATATCTAAATTATGCAAAGCATGCATAAATTTGGAAAAAGCATCTAAACTATGCACAAATTTAGAAAAATAAGGCATAATTTTAGAAAAAAAACATCTAAATTATGGAAATCATGCATAAATTTTGAAAAAATATCTAAACTATACACAATTTTAGAAAAGGCATCAAAAACTTAGAAAAAACCATGTAGCCATAGTAAAAGTTTGCTAAAAATAGAAAAAGCTTTTACTCTTCTTAGAAAAAAAATTAAGAATTAGTTTTACATGTTGAAAAAAGAAAAACATAAGTTATACATATCAAACACTTCCATTTCCAAATGGGTGATGTACTACAACCATAATTTTGCCTTGTTGACATAGCCATAGCCAAAAATTTCATTAAAAATTCATTTAGGCTCCAATTTTAGTGAGTCCACCATGAAAAGAATCCTAAAATTATGAACATTATAGCCATGATAATTATAACCAAAAATGTATAACCATACCTGCACAAAACATGACCAAAATTTAGCCAATACTATAGCTATCACCATTAACCTCTTTTTATGCAAGGTTGATATAAAATTTTTGAAAAATTCATTTGAGCTTCAAGCAAAGTGATTCTACCATCATTTGAAAGCTTGAACAAGCCCTACACATCCATGCTTACAAAAATTCAAAACCTATGGTTTTTATGCAAGAAAAATTTGTTAATTTGGACAATAATCTAATAATGGCACAAACATTCTTATTACACATGCTTAGTTAAAAAAATCATAGAAATTTTTTTTTTAAGTCCAATTGGAGTAATTCTACCTCCATTGAAAAGCTAAAGCTAAGCCTAATTAATCATAACTAGAAAATTGCCAAAACATTTGTCATTTTCTTAGAAACAATTTGTGATATTATACAATATTACAAAAATGGCATGAGAAACCTAACTATGCAATGTTAGGAAAATAACCATAATTTCATTATTTCAAGGTCAAATTAAAGGAGAAAATAGCCATCGGAAAGCTTTACAAAATGGCTATGAACCCATGGCATTGAATTTTGAAAATATATGGCAACTTTGTTTAAGAACAAAAACACACCATTGCTTACTTTTCCATGCCAAAACTTAAAATATTTTCAAAACCTAGATTTTGCATAACCATGAAAACATAGTCAAAATAGCCAAAATGATTGAAACCTATTAAAATTCACACCAAAATAATGGGGTATGATTTTGTTAGAATATAATTTTAATAAATCCTAAGACCTTGATCTAAAAAAATGGCCCTATCTCAAAATTTTGGGAAAAAAACATAAAACAACAAGTCCTACTTTCAAAATTGAATTTACAAAAGCTAAAATAATGAAAAAACTATAGATTTGCATGGAAGAATCCAAAATAGAAATTGGTATTTCATCAAAATTCCATTTTAATCCCTCCACTAGAGTAGATCTAGAAAACATTACTTCAACACATGGGAAACAAAACTAGAAAAACCATAGAAAACAAATGCAAAAATAAGTAGAACTACCGGCCTTGGAGTGAGGATAGACAAGGCATAGATTAAGATAGTACTAAGAACCTTTGATAACTCCCTAGAATGCTCATCCATCTTTTGGATCATATGATTTCTACTCTTTCCCCCTTGGTACTTAAGTCCCATGGTAGGCTCAACATTGGTGATGATGGAAATTAAGAGAAACTAGGAATTCTATGTTGGCTGCAAGTGAGATGGGAGGTTTCCACACTAAAGATTAGTGTTCTCTATAACAAAAGTCTTTACCAAAGCTCTCCATCAATGCGCTAATGATGTAGAATGATAGTTATGATTAAAACTTATGAAAGTTCACATATAAACCTCATCTAAAACATAAACACACAACTTGGAACCCAAGCTACTAATTCAATGCACAATAACTCCAAGTGCACTAAAGTGAAAAAAGGATAAAGTCTAGTCCACATTGATTTTGTATGGGAAATAACTTCACTTTTCAAAATTTTTAATTTTTGGATTGTGGGCTCGACCTTGCAACTTCTCTCTTAATGAAAAATTGCATCAATGCTTAGCTTTTTTCTAATTTTGATACTTAGAATCATATTACAACCTTAACTCCCATGCATCCATGCTATGGGTGTCATTCCTAGTGTGGAAACATGCATTTTATTTGACAAAGACATTAAAATACAACTATTTTACTATTTTGAGTAACCAAAGCCTACCTTTTTAAACCCCATGTCTCCAAAAGTGGGTGAGACATGAACAAAGCTAAACAACATGGGTTTCCATGCTAAGGCAATAGTACCTAGTATGGAAGAAGGGGGGTAACATCCATTCTTACACTCTAATCATCCATCTAGCCTAGGTTTGATTTCAAGATGGGCCCACATGACCTAGAACCAATCCACGCATCTCTAGTAGCCTCAAAACCTCACCAAACAAAGTCAAAATTGGTTGAAATTTTAGGATTTGGTGTTTTCACATTGGGGGAGGCTTCATCCATGTTACGAATTTCATCCTTAGTGTGGATAGATGGGGGGAAGCCAAAAATGACCTAAATGAATTACCTAGTAATCATTTCTCAATGCCTAGTCACTTGTAGACCAACCGAAACCCTCTGGAGCTTCTGAATGTTCCAAAAGTGGTTAAATATGGCATAAAACTATCATCCCACTCTCATCCATTCTAGGGCCTACATGCAACATTCGCGACCCTAGAGGCTAACATGCATCAACACTGGCAAACCTCCAAGCTAACATGCATCAACATTGGCAAACATCCAAGCTAAATTGATTGCCTAGTAATCATTTCTTAACGCCTAGTGACTTGTAAACCAGCTGGAACACTCTAGAGCTTCTAAAAGTTTCAAAAGTGATTAAATATGGTACAAAACTATCATTTCATTCTCATCCATGCTAGGACCTACATGCATGCACAAACCTCCAATCTAATGAATCTTGTTACCAAACATTGACTATCAACACTGGCAACCCTGGAGGCTAACATGCATGATCGATTGGCTATCAATCTAGCCTAGCTCTAAATTTCTTGGTTTGGGGAGACCTCTTTTCCACTAAGCATTCCAATCCAACATGGATGGAAGGGGGAAAGCCTAAAACCCCTATCATAGCCTTCAAAATAACCAAATTTTGACATTAGACACTAATGGCCAATACCAACAACCTTATGGACACTCATGCATAGCATGATTTAATCATAAAAGCTAGAAAGCCCTTCACCCTAATTTTCCATGTTAAGTATGGAAGCCCTAGCATCGAAAAGTTGTGGAAGCCTTAAATTTACTTAATAACCCTTGAAACAACCAAAATTTAACATTAGGTATTAGTAATTGACACTAGCAACCTTAGAAGCCTACATGCATAGCTAGAAAGGATGGAAAATGATAAAAAATAGGGTCCCTCAATTCTTCCCTACTAACAGTCATCTCCTCCATGCTACCTAGCATGGAAGAATGGAAAAAATGTTTGAGGGACGTCAAAATAACCTCTAGAGACTTTAAACGAACACAAGAAAGCTTTATGTGTGTCATAGAACCTTATTTACGCATCCTTAGACCTTTAGAACTATCAAAATTGATCATAAGTGGTTAAAACGCATTTTCCACTAATCTTCCACACTAAGCTAGGGAGCCCTAGTGTGGAAAAATGTGGAGAAATCCAAAAATTACTCAAAAACACTTGAAACGATCAAGTTTTGATACCAGGCATTGGTATTTAATGCTAGTACCTCAGAGACCTACATGCCTGATTAGAAACAATGCAAAAAGTCAAAAATTTTCTTATCCCTAGTCTTCCATGGTTAGCATACTATCCTCAGCATGGAAAATATGGGTAAAGCTCAAAAACCATCTAAGAAACCTCTAAATTAACCAAACTTAAAGTCAAACCCTAGTCCTTAACCTCAATAATCCTAGAGGCACACATGGATGATCGATTGAGGCCAAAACTATCCTAGATCAGAGATTTATGATTCTTCCACATTAGGGATCCATTTTGCATGCTAATCATAGTATCCATAGTGTGAAAACTCAAGGGAAGATTTATTTGAAGCTCTTAAACACCTCAAAATGATATCAAATGACCTTACACTCACTCTAGAACCCTATTAATAGTCATTGGAGCCTTCAAACCTTACAAAACTAATGTCAAATAGTGAAAAGATGATTTTCCCTAGTTTTCCACACTAAGCATCCTAGTCCTATCATGGAAAAAGGGGAGAAGTACAAAAATTAGTTTAAAGTACTCAAAACTACAAAATTTGACATAGAGACATAACCCTTAGCCCTAGAAAATCCAGAACATAACATGCATAGTTGATTCAAATCAAAATTGGCCTAGATGTAAACTTCTTTCTTTATCCTTGCTAGGGAAGGTCCCTTCCATGCAGAGCACATGGAAACAATGGGGAAAAGCTACTCTTCCACTTTTGGTGGGAAGATGATACTCACAAAAGCCAAAGATCCACACTAGAAAAGCCTAGGACCTCATAGCCTCAAGAGTTTTTTTTTGTTTAACTTTGTTTTGATCTTAAAATTTCATTTTTTTCTGATATTCCATGCTGGAGTAACTCCCCTAATGTGATAACAAGGGAAAAGACCTTAGGTTCCCTTAAATAACCTTCAAACGTATCCAAAATCAGCTAGGAACTTATAGAATCAAGGTCTAGAGCCCTAGGAGCTTGGAAACCTAATCAAATTTCTTCTTAACCATTATAAATCCATAAAAAAAGTGTCACCCCCCGTTCTTCCATGCTAAGGATGCTATGATCAGCGTGGAAAAAGGAGGGGAAGCCATTTCAATAAGGTTTGACACTCAAAATTGCCTCAAATTACCTCGAAACGAATCCAATGGAAGCACAGCTTCTAGATCTCAATCCCAATTACTTGCTTGATCTCATTTGACCTTTTTTTGGCTAAGGTTTTGGATTTTCATGCTAAGCCTCTTTCTTCCATGATGGCCAGCATGGAAATAAAGGGGGAAGGCTCCATAACTAGGTTTTTTACCTTTACAAACCTCCAAAGTGCCCAATTTTGATGGACTTGATTTTGTGCTATAATGGGAAGGTCCCAAAACCTCAATTTTGAACCTATGAGCAATTCAAAACCTATTTTCCTTAGTTTCCATGCTAAGGGTCCCTATTTCCACGCTAAGACTACTATGGAAGCCTCAAAACACTTAATTTTTGGTTCCAATCAACCCTAACTAATGCCCAAAATCACCCAATAGCATTGTATCCTTAAAACATGGCCATACAAAGCCTAAACCTAGCAAAACCTAACCATTTTTTGATTTATATTAGCCAAATTTTACTAATATGTGGCCCTGTTTTACTTGATTTTTACCTTATTTCATTGTATTTTGCTTTATTTTTGGACCTATGTTGCATTGTTCATCTTGTTAACCTTATATGACCTTTATATACCCCTATAGGTTCTTTATTTGCCTTATTATAGTCTTAGTTTCATTTATTTAGCCTTTTAATGATATCAAATAGTGGGGTTTAACCTTCCCTAACCACCATTTGACATCATGTGACAATGACCTGCTCAAGCCTTAAACTAGCATCATAGTCCACAAAGACTCTAAACGGGCATCATGGCCTACTAAAGCCTAAAACTAATGAAATTGTAACCTTTATTCACCATGTGTAGCCTTATTTCTTATATTTCCCCTTCTTTAACCATTTTTTGACCTTTATGCTACTTTGTTAAATTGTACCCATCTCAATCATGACCTTCGATGACCTTGTTTGCATTGGATTTGAATATATTTGCATAATTTTATAGCATTTTAACATTATTTATTCACTTTTACCCAAGTGCTACTTAATATGCTTTTGGTGAACATGCAAGATCAAAGTATGAGTAGTGGGAGAAAATTTGCTTACCTTTGTATTTGCATGGATCTCACAGTGATGTTAAATGGTGTATCAACCCTGATTGCCTAGACCTTGAGCATAATAGTTTGGTACATCACATAGCCTCAATAGAGAAATCTCTAGAATGGCCTAAAAACCTAGTTAAAACCCTTGACTTCGAGATGGGCAACATAACCAAAGACTCTCTAATTAAGGTTGTTGTCACAACACATAGTGGTGAGGAGAAAACCCTTAAACTAAATTCCTTAGTAGATCCTCAATATGCTTAAGAAATTACCAAGGTCTTACAAAGCAATGTTAAAGTCTTTACCTTGTCATATGAAGACATGCCAGTTCTAGACCCACATTTGATCTAGTAAAACATCATACTAGACCCTAGCATCAAACTAGTCAAGCAAAAAATGCACAAGATTAGACCTAATTTGGCCTTAGTAGTTCGTGATGAAATCTCAAAGCTCTACCAAGCTTGTTTCATTAGGGCTATCAATTATGCAAAATAGATGTTCAACATAGTCATAGTCCTTAAGAAAAATGGGAGTATCCACATTTTCATTGATCTCTAAGACCTAAATAAAGAAACTATCAAAGATGACTTCTCTTTGCCTAGTATTGATTAACTTATTGATACTATGGCTGGACATGCCTTCTTGTTCTTTATGGATGGATTCTTGAGATATAACAGGATTAGGATTAACCTAGATCATTATCTTAACATGACCTTCATGACCCCATGAAGGACCTTTTGCTATACTATGATGTCATTTTATCTTAATAATGGTGGAGCAACCTATCAATGAGCCATGACCTATATATTCAACAATTACATGTTGGGTATGCTTAATGATTACATAGATGACATAGCCATAAATTCCAACATGGCCAATTACCTGGATCTTGTGCCTAAGTGATGCCTCAAGTATGAGCTTAGACTCAACCCTAAGAAATGCATCTCCAGTGTCAAGATTGGTAAAATGCTTAACTTTGTAGTATCGGAAGCAAGGATATGTGTCGATTCTGATAATGTTAAGGTGATACCCAAGTTAGTAACACCTACAAACCTTAAGGAGCTTTATGGATTACAAGGTAGATTGCAATTTATTCATAGGTTTATCACTAGGCTTATGGATAAGGTATAGCCCATGCAACACTTGCTTAAGAAAGGGATTCACTATTAGTGGATGGCTCAATGCTAAGAGACCTTTGAAAACCTTAAGCAAGAATTAACACAATTGTGGATAGTCTATCCTCCACAAGAGGGTAAACCATTTTACATCTATCTTGTCATATCTAATATATCCATTGCCTTTCTACTCTATTAGAAATATGATGATGGAGCAAAAATACCTATATACTATGTTAGCCATGCATTAGTTGCCCACAAGACTCGATACACTGAAGTGGAGAAGTATTGTCTAGCACTAGTCTTCTCCTTAAAGAAGTGGAGATACTACCTCTTGAGAAGCCAAGTCAATATCATTTGCAATGATAACATACTTATAGCCATAATGACCAACATCTACGAAAGTAGCCATATATCCAAGTGGAAAGCCATCACCATAAAGTTCAACCTCCATTATGTCTCTCAATCCTCAACAAAATCTCAAGCTATAGCTATACAACTCACAATTTCACCTATTGACAACCATGAAATAGTGGATTCTAAATTCCCTAATGAACACATTAACACTATTAGTGAAGTACCCAAGGGTTATGAGGTGGTCATGTACTTTGATGAAGCTTCAATTACCCATTGGGCCAATGCCACTACTATCATAACATTCCCATCTAATGAAATATGATTCTTCAGATATCATTTTTCATTTCCATGTACCAACATACAGAGTATGAAGGTTTAATAAGAGGGATGATGGTAGCTCATGACCTAGGCATTAAATGCTTAATGATCAAAGGTGATTCATAGCTTGTGGTTAACCAACTAACTGAAGTCTATGTAAGAGCCAAACACTAAAAATCATACTATGACCTAGGGAAGCAATTGTTACAATAATTCATAGATGTTGATATCCAACACATACCCTAAAATGAGAATGCTATAGCTAATGCATTTGCAACATTAGCCCTTAGTGTGATGCTAGATGTTTTTAGTAAGTTTCCCACATTAACCATGAACTATGTTATTCCCATCACACATAACACTAAGGATACCTTTGTGGCCATCACTCATACTACTCCTTCCAAGGAATGGTATGAAGATATCAAATTTTACCTTATGCATGATGAATCCTAGCAAGGCCTAACTACTGCTCACAAGGATTGTGTGTGATCAAAGCAGTATGTCATCATAAGCGATAACACATTATGTCAATGATCTTATGATGACATACTCCTAAAGTTCTTATGTCAAATTGAAGCAGGAATAGTCCTAGAGGGGGTTTACGAGGTGTTTGTGGAGGACATATAGAAACTAGAGCTATGTTCACTAAAATTAGATGGTTAGGCTACTATTGGCCCCATATGGAAATGACTTTCTACAAAAGGTTAAGTGATGTGTCACATGCCAATAATATAGAAACCTTATACACATATCACTAACTAAGTTACACACCACTCAGATAACATGGTTATTTTAATGATGGGGATTGGATATCATTGAACCTATAATTCCTAAGTCTTCTATAGGGAATAACTTCATCATCACCACAACTGAATTCTTTACCAAGTGGGTTGAGGCTATTCTCCTAAGAAATACTACATTCAAGCATGTTTGAAAATTCATCCTAGAAAATGTTGTAGCTTGTTTTGGCATATCCATGGACATAGTTACAGATAATGGACCATAATTTAGTAGCCATGAAACAAAATAATTTTATCATAACCTAAGTATTAAGAATTCTTTCTCATCACCCTATTATCGTCAAGCCAATGAAAAAGAAGAAGCTAGCAACAAGGCCATCATCAACTTCCTCAAAAAGATGCTCAAGAATAGCAAATGCAAGTGGCATGAGTGGCTTCTCCATGTACTATGGACATATAGAACAACCTATTGCACAACAACTAGTATGACCCATTATAACCTACTTTATGGTTCTAAAGCTATTTTACCTCTTGAAATGTAGGTGCCATTGTTTTGAGTAGCCTTGACTGACTTCATCCACAATGAGTACAACAAGGAGTTATGAATGAAAACCTTGGACTCAATGGAGGAGCAACATATGCAAGTGCTTACTTACATTGAATACTATCAAGAGAGGTAGAAGAAATAACATCACCATAACTTGACCATGCACAAGATCAAGGAGGGTGGCCTAGTCCTCAAGGCAATCCACACACATGTGGACAAGTTCTTATCTAACTGAAAAGGATCCTTCCTTGTGACTAAATACTATGGAAATGGTGCATTCAGAATAGCAGACATGGTTGACAATGAGCTAGTGAATGTAGTCAAGCATTCTAGCTAACAATGATCAACAATTGAGCCTACTTACCATGATCCACTATGATCTTAAACTTACAACATGGCTTTCTAGGGCCTTAAACTATTACCATGACCCACCACAGCCTTAAAATAGCAACTTTGGTAAACTGGATAGCCTAAATTTCATGTGGCTTGTATGCATTGTAGTTTTATAATATGCAATGATGTTTTGTATTCTTTGTTGGTGTCTCTTAGTTCAATCCTCCAAGCACCAACAAAGAGGGGCCATTGAAACACCACAAAACATTTATGTTAAAGCTAATCTTTATTATTTATCTTTCACCCCATGAAACTTGAGGTAAAACTTTGTTGTAAATGTGAAGATTGTAACCCACAATGGGAAATTTCACATACTTTATACTTTTGGAGCTGAAAAATACCTTATAAGTGGTTAAAGCCTCATTCCCCAAATTCAAAAAGTTACGTAATATCTATATTTAGGCTTGGTGAGTCAAAATGCCTTTTGGAATGTCAAAAATGATAATTTGATGGTTTTACAAGGGTATACACTTTTCTACAATAGAAATACATGAAAGGGGTAAATCTCACCTACCCCCAACATGGAAGGATGGGGGTTTTAAAAAATTTCTTCCTTCAGTGTGGAGACTACATGCACAGCCTTGAAACCTTTCCCCCTTAGTGTGGAAGTTTCCCACTATCATAGAGTCTTTACTCCCAGTGTTGAAAATTGCATCCCCCAGCATGGAAGCCACAAAAGCCAAAATTCTTCACTTCATGCACTTCAACATTCAGAAACCACTATAGGAAGCATGGTAGAGATCTCATCGTGGAAGATTCATTTCCAGTGTGGGAGGTGTGCCTTGGTTACTATTTATAGTAAATGAAATGACCATGGAGGGCAGTAGTTACTATGTATAGTAACCCACAAAATTTTGACACCCATCTCACTTGAATTTGGCAACCAATTTGTATCCATTTTACAACCATTTTGTAGCCAAATCATAACCATTTTGTAGCTTCATTCATGGTTCAAAACCTATAAAAATCAGCTTTGAAAACCATTTACATGTTCCATAATCTAGAGACAACTTAGCACTTCACATAGTTTAGCAATTTTTACATGAGCAAAGATTTTTAGTTCAATACTTAAAACAAAACTTTCTACAATTCCACACTAGGGAATTTTCAAGAACTTAAGTGTTCTTTTAGTATTTCATGTTTTCATTCTCTAAACTTATGGATTTTGGGTGTCAACACTACATTTCTAGGATTTTCAACCCTCAGCGTAGAGCACTTTGGCCATCAGATTTAAAATTTTCTTACCCCCCACTATAGCCAACATTATAGATCTGAGATTGCAGAACTAGAGGTTTGATATCATTAGGAATGATAGAACATTTGCATCATGTAGTTGACTACATCAACTTCAAAAAATCCTAAACCCCCCATCCAAGTGAACCCCCTGCTACCCATTTAAGCACCATTTTTACACATTTCTCTCACTTATTCTTTATTTTTGATCAATAAAGTTTAAGTTTTGGGGTATGTGTGAAGGATATATCTATTTATTTTTTGTGCATTATTCAAATTTGTTATCATTTTTTTTTTTTTTTTTGCATTTCATTTCATTACACTATTTTGCAAATCCGCCAAATCCCTGGTTAATCTACTAGACTAACCAGGGTACCCATAATTCCATTTTTTTGTGAAGTCCTTGGGGATTCGTGGGTTGAGGAACTCTTGTGCACCAAATCTCCATTAGAGTTTTTCCAGTGATCAATTTTTTTATTGTAATAGGATGCATCGACATAACTAAGATATAGTATATGCAATATTGCATCTAAAATATATCATATGCAATGTAGCATCTACAATGTAATAGCCAACTGAGACGCATCAATAGGGATACTACAACATAGATGTGGCATAGCATCTACAATGTAGCATCTATGATATCTTAGCTGACTAGTGCACTTGACAAAATGATGCTTCATTATGTCCCAACAACTTAGCTACTTGACATACCAGGTCTCATCATACCCCCACAACTAACAAAAAACTCATCCTTGAGTTATATATAAATGAACAAATTTCCATGCCAAAAATTTTGGGGCGACCAAAACTAGATTGCCTACCATTACTAAATTGAAGTACTACATTACAATGATGAGAAGTGGGTGAATATATTACAAAATGACAAAAATACTATACAGACATTAAAGTTTACAAAATTGAAAAGATCTTTAAAAATCCACTAAAGATGAATCTTCTTGTGTTAACTAGTGTTGGAAAATTTTCCAACCTTGATTATTATGTTGATTCTTCTCTGTTATGCAAGAAATTTTTGAAGGATGGACTAAAATTTCTTTTCATCATCCCATGTGTCCAAAAAACATGTGATGTTTGAGCTTTAATCCTTGTATGTGCTACTATTTTTCCATAAGCATATCCTCCTTTATTCTCCTCTTTGCCTTGTTTACTTTGATTCTAAAAGATCTTTAACCTCAAGCATTCTATTTGACATCATCTGAAATCACCAAAGGATCAACATTAGTTTTAATAATTTTTTCTTAAAAATTAACCTTTTTCAATGCTTACTTAGGTCAAAATTAAAACAAAATAGCATTTAGGTGCAAGGTGATTTCATAATAATGTTTCCAAGAACTCTAAGATAACTAAAATCATCAAGTTATTCAAGTAATTTTTACTATTTTGATTATTTTTACTCTTCGTTACCATAATTTTTGAAAATGGAATGCTAGAAAAAATTTCAAAAATTACATCCTTAGTTCCCATGATAAATAAGCTCAACTCCGAAAGCTCATAAGTTTCAAATAACTAAAGCCAAAGGTCTAGTTCATAATATGACCAAGAAGTATTGAATTTGGAGGATAGTTCAATATAAAAGTAGCAAAGTTTAAGAAGTTTCAGATGTGATGTTTCAATTTACAACCATGATCAACAAAAGTCATGCAAGTGGATCCTTCCCAAAGTAGGCTCCTACCTTAATGCCCTTGCATAACCACCTCTATAGATGTCTATGGGTATCTTAGAAGTTAAATGTAGATCATGCCTTTGTTCTAAATAACACACAATTGCCTTGGTTAGAATCCTACACTATACTATGAAAAATTGTTAAGCTCATAATGAAATGCAGCAATGAGGTGAATAATGAAATAAGAAGGGATTATTGAGATAGGGCATGTGGTACCTAACCATGTCCATGGTAGGTAGTAGGTTCTTGTATCAACTATGATTAAGATGACAATCATACTTATCATTCAGAGTTTTAGACCAGCTCATACCATTAACAATGGCCTTGCATTGATGTGTCCTTTCTTACCTACCATCATACGTCCACAACAACCATAGAGAATGAGCATCACTCCAAAAAAAATAAAAATAAAAAAAGAATAAGGAAGTAGGTTCATAGATTACTGAGAAAGAAATTTGGGCCTTAGTTAGAGGGGTACTTTCAAGCAAGGGTAACATGTCATTCCAACCTCATAACTAATTCTTGTATCCTAGGAATTCTTTAGAGAGATGTGTTTTGAATTCCCATTTATATTTTTTTCTTCTTCTTTTTTTTCTTTTTTTCTTTTCTTTTGAATTTTAATTTTTTTATTTTTGGGATCTGCACCTTACAAAAACATTCCTTTATGGTTAACAGTAGGAGTGATGATACATTCTATGAGGAATCATAGGCCTCAAGATGGAAGTCAACAAGAGAACCCAAGAAAGTATCTTGAGGTTGCACCCTTTTCAATTATTACATGGTCCTTTCCCTTTTTGTCAAGGCATAATGATCAATAATTAATTTTAATTTTGTATGAGAAGAATCATACTACTTTCATGATAAAGACCTATTATTTAGAGAAACTACAGGGATGGATGATGTGATATTACTACATTACACAATTATTTATCCAATTGACTTGATAGTATAAGACAAGTACCCAACACATGATGTTGACTTCCACATCATAACTGGCAACACCATTATTATCGAAAACATAGTAAACATCCATAAAACATAAAATAAATAACTTGAGAAAATAGAAAATTATAAAGAAATGAAAAATAATAGGAAATAAAAAATATAATAAAATTGAAAATTAAAGAAATAGGAAATTGATAACAAAATTCTAAAATAAAAAGTGAATATGCACTTATTAGTTCTTTATTCAAGATGGCACATCTCCCCCACAACCAAACTCATGGGTGAGTATTAAAAACATGGACCGTACATTTCCTTAGTTATACACCATAAGTTTTCCATTTATCATCTTTAGTAATTTAAGTTTTTTCTTGGTAGAATATTTAACATTAATAATAATCAAGCTTTTATCATTTGGATACATATCTTTAGCTAGACTAGAAGGTGTTTTATTTTTAGAGGATTAAAACATGTTCTCTTCTTAATTTTTTATTTTAGTTCTTAAGTCTCCTTATTTAACATCTCCGTTTAGTGTATAGTTAGAGTGTAAGATGTCCTTTTCTAAGTCCTCTATATGGTTTATTTTCTTAGGGCTAGAACTAATAATTGAATTGGATGTTTCCATTCATCTTTGAAATAGTTTGGTATTCTCATTCATGAACCACTAGGTGTTTTTTAGTATATTTTCTATTGTGTAGACTTGGTTATGCACACACACTTCTTCCTCTAATTTTTTATGGGTTGGTATAAAGATTTTGTTAATACTTTGAAATTTCAGCCCACAAGCACATCCTTTACCATTATTAGTAATGCATGGAACTTGTTATCCCTTCACAATGATAGGTTCATCTTTTATGTTTTTTATTTTTATTTTTTGAGTGTTAATGACTGTTGGCTTTTGTGTAGGATTAGGAGACATTGTTTTTGTGAGTAAGGACATTGCACTAAATAGGACTTCTACTAGTCTTGATGACCTAGTAGGCTTACTAGTTTGTTTTACCTTGTGGAAGCTATCGTAAAGAAGGAACACTTATGAGAATTTTTTTAAGACCTAATAACATTATCATTCACTTGTATGTTCATGGAACAAGTGGCCTTCTTCTATTAAGTTTGTGGTTCCAATCCTTCCTACACTGTTGGTGGTGACATATGTTGAAGGGAGATATGAGAGTATTGACGATGTGATAGATGTTAGGAGGCATGAGATGATGATCCCATAAGAGATGTAGTGGGTTGATGATATTCAAGAGAGTAGTAATAATAAGTTGAGGTAGGGTAAGTAAAAGTATTAGGAGAAATAGATTGTTTAATATAATACACATAAGGGTTTGGCTAGAAATAATGGTATTGCTAGTCTGTTGATGACATCCCCCATGACTATGGGTTTTTCCACTGTTCCTAATAGTAGTCTTTAGATTGATAAGAAGTTACAATGGGATAGTACTATTGGTTGTAGGATGGTTTATAATTCCCTTGTGGGTAAGGAATTTTCCTAGGGATTTTCTTTTCTATGAACTTAGGATTCCTAAAAAATGCCCAAACTGGGTAATAGCCCTTTGGATGTTCATATTGATAGATGTGACATCCATCATTCTCTTCTATATTTGAGCTTGCAACCTCTTCTACTATAGCTACTTCCCCATTTTTGCAATAAGTGTTCTTGGCTATTTTCTTATTCATTTTTCTTTTTTCTTTTTTTTTATCACTTGATTTTATTTGCTTTACCTTCTCTCATATGATTTTCAAGTTGTTTCTAACTTTCTTATTCATCAAATCCCATATTTTATCTATTTTTGCTTCAATCTCGGTGATAGAATCTTGTATTAGCAAGGTTTTATCTGAAATCAACTCATTAAGAGGTACCTCATTTTGGACCTTCTTCATATGAAGAGTTAGATCCCGATTCTATTCCTCTACACTTTTCCTTTTACATAGCTCTCCTTCTTTTACCACTTGTTCAATTAGCCTTTGTATCTAATGGACTTTCAACTTTGATAATTTTCCTTGGGCATAGATCCCAATGTTCTCCCTTATTTTGTTACAAAGCCCATCTATGATGTGACAAAGCTACCTTTTTTAAGAAAAACCATGGCTTGGGCATCTAGGTAGTAGAGAATAACATCTACGCAAGGCTACATCTAGGGATTCATGGTTATTTTTTTCCATCCTTAAATTTTCTTTTTTAAAATGAACAGTATTGAAAAGTTTTGGTATTTCTCATTGAATATCTTTAACTATTGTGGACTATTGGTGAATTGAACTTAATTCCAATGATCTATACCAACTTTTAGCTTCTTCTGTTAGTATCCTAGGAAAGATCTTAAGCTTTTCCAAGTTACTTTCAATGTTTTATAAGGAATAGGAATCATGAAAAGCTTGTAAATAATTTTATGGATCAAAATTGTAGCCTCCGTCAAATTTAGAAATGTTATTCATATCAAGTTGTTTGATGTGGCTTTTCCTTTGATGCCTATGGGGTATTATAACATCCTCCCTAATTTGTATCATGCTTCTAGTAGCCAACAAGGGTTTATCATCATCATACAAGCCATGGTAATAATTTTTATTTTTATTTTTCTAATTATGATGATCTTTTTTATGCTTCATTTTATATCTTATATCTTCCCTTTCATTTCCATTTCTATATTCATCTCATATCGTTAGTGTATCTCTACCTCTATACCTATGTTCATCCCCTATGGCATGAACCCCTAACAATGGTGTCATTAATGAGTAGTGAGTATTCCCTATGCCCAACCATATGAATCATAAGCATTTACATTCAATCTAGTCAAATTCTATGGATAGAACTAGTGAGGTATCTAGATTATTAAGCATTGATCACAAGTCACTTTCTTCTCACTAAGACTAGTCGTAGATTTATCATGTATGATTTATTCTAGAGTGAGGTATATGATTATTGTTGTTATTGGTGCCTTAAAATGAATTAATAAATAACATAGAAATTAATTATTTAATATAATTAATAATAAAATAAATTTATAAACTATCCTAAGAATGATAAGTGTCCATTCCCACCGTGTCATACATGTCCTAAACTCATATACCCAATGCTAGAATTATCAAGTATTATGCTACTAGGAAAACCAATAATAATGCTACTTAGATTACCAAGAAAATACATATTTATGCTTGAAATTGGTCATGCTCATTCTACCAATTGATTAACATGCATGGAAATGTAAATATTAACTAAGTACATAGAAAGTAAATTGCATTAAAAGTAGATCTATTCTAAGTCAAAGTGCTACAATAAATATGAATCAATCTTGATCTTATTATTTTTTATGAAATGTTTCTAGGTACAATTCCACTCAAATATGATGTTGTACAAATGACTCAAACCCATGATGTGGGCACTCACTAACTCTTTGCTAAGATTACAAAAACAAACTGCAAGAGTTTAGCTATCCTATTAACTAAATGGTGCCAAATACATTGTGGATGCTTGCACATTTATAGGCAAATACAAGCATTGCATTGACGAAGATGAATTAATGCATTTGGATATGTCGATGGGGATGTGTCAATGAGGATGTGCTAACACAGCTAAGTTATAGTAGATGCAATGTAGTAGCAAATTGAGATTCCTTGATAGGGTTGCTATAATGTAGATGTGACGTAGCATCTATGATGTAACATCTAAAATACCTTAGCTAATTGATACACTTGACAAAAGGATGCTTCATTATGTTCCAACTACTCAGCTACCTAACAAGTCAAGTCTCATCATAACGATATAGCATCTCCATTGATGTGTATCAATTAGGTGCTACATCGTATTTGCTATAACATATATGTGATATCACATCTACTATAAATTAGCTACATTAATGCATCCTCATTGATACATCCAAATGCATTAATGCATCCTTATCGATGCAATGCCTATACTTTCCTATAAATATACAAGCATCTATTGTCTATTTAGTACCATTTGGTCAATAGTATAGCTAAAATCTTATAGTTTGTTTCTATAATCTTAGCAATCAATTAGTAGCGCATGGAATGTGAGTTTGAATCAACTGTATAGTTTCTTATTCAAATGGCATTGTACCTAGATACATTCCATGAATAGCAATAAGATCGAGATTGATTTATATTCATTTCAACACTTTGACTTAGAATAGATTTACTTTATATGTACTTAGTTAATATTTACATTTTTATGCATTTATATTAATTAGCAAAATCAGCACAACCAATTTCAAGCATAAACATATATTTGCATGGTAATCCCAGTAGTGTTATTACTTGGTTTGTCTCTTAGCATAACACTTGGTAATCCCAATAGTAGGTACATGAGTTCAAGACATGTATAGAAAGCTTAGAACAAATACTCATCATCCTTAGGATTTTTTAGGATTTAATTTTATTGTTAATTAGATTAAATAAATAATTTTTATGTTATTAATTAATTTAGTTTAAGTCCACAATAACAATAATAATTATATACCTAACTCTTAACTAAACCATCTATGAAAAAGGTACCACTAGTCTAAGTGAGAAGATAGTGACCTATGATCAATGCTTAACAATCTAGATACCATACTAATTCCATTCATAGAATTTCACCAAATTGCACATGAATACTTATGATTTATATGGTTGTGCATAGCCGATACCTGCTACTCATCAAAAGCCAATAAGAATATTTTGAAAGGCCCTACATCATAGTAAGGAAGTTTATTTCATTTTCCTTTCCATGTGGATATGTTGTTATGGATTTTCTATTCTTTTTCTTTGTTTCCTATTTTTTTTATTCTTTTATCATTTTAATTATTATGTCAATAGTGTCAAATTTTTGTAAGTTTAGGCTTATTTTTATATAAAAATTAATATTGTAAGTTTGTTTAAATATTTTTCTATATTTTGGTGAATTTTTGAAATATTTAGAAACCTTACCTATTTCTTAAATATTTTATGATTATTTTGAATTTTCCCTTGATATAAATAGGACTTTTCAAGAAGTTTACAAAATTTTAGCTATTTTGAAAATCCTTTGGATTTGGCTTCTAATAAACTAATATATATGTGGTTTGGTTTCCTTAATTGGTAGCGGGAGCTGCAAATTTTTTGGATGTTCCCATCTTGATGTAGTAGTGGAATGTTATTTAGTGGGATCCATTCCATATAAACAAAGGTATTTGATGGATTTTCTACCTTAAATTTTTATTTCTAGGTTTATGTAAGGATGAGAAACTAGCCAAGACCATGGCATTGAGTAGTTTAATCTAGTGGTGTAAAGTGAGGCATAGTTAAGATTTATCTTTTTGATGATACATGTTCCTTAGGCATTGAAGATGTTTATAGTAAGGTTATTGCCAAGAACTAACTATGATGGATTGTTTGGGATGACAAAAATAATTCAATATTAGTAGTGAGATTATTCCAAAACTTATCAATATATTCCTTTGGCAGTGACCTTTGAAGATGCTTGAATAAAATATCTAATATTTTAATCTTTGTTGAGAAATTTTTGACATCTTCGGATATTAAATAATTAATAGCATAATCTAATATTTGTAAAAAGGTTATTTTGGGACTTTATGGTATATTCCTTTAGGAGTGAGGGTAATGAACACATGGTCTTGAGAGATGTCTAGATAAAATATCTAATATTTGGATTTTTGTTAGGAAATTTGTAACATTTTAAAATAATAAATATATAATAAAATAAATCAAATTTAGTAGTGAGATTCTTCCAAGAATGGTTGATATATTCCTTTAGTAATGAGGGTAATGAAGACATTGCCTTTAGAAATTCCTAGATAAAGTATAAAATATTAATATTTTTAAATTCTTTTAGTAAATTTATAACATTTCTAAACTTTGAAACATTTTTAAATATTTAATTGGAAACCTTTGTCTAGCTTGTATCTTGAGACTTGTGGCTCAAAACTTTTATGCTCCATGAATGGGGAAATAAAATACCCTTTCTTATTTGTGGGGTTCTAACTCCTCCTGGATTTTGATGCAAATAGTTCAAAGTGGCCATGAGAAAACTGGAAGTGGGATATGAGCTAAAAGGTGGATCAACTTTGTATAGGGTAGACATTTTGGACATGAAAAATAATTTTTGAATATTTTGTATTTTTCTATACTAGAAACCTCTTACACTTTTTAGATTTTTAAGCTATATATCTATTTTTTTTGTTAATGAAAAATAAAGTATGATAGATATGAAATTATTATTTATGTCATTTGGATCATGACATTGCAAAGATCAAATTGTATTTTGGTAATTACTATATGTTTATAGAAAATTAATATTTGATGAATAATTATTTTTAATTTTATTATTGAATTTGTTAAATTTCAAATGTGAATATCTTTATTTCTAAGAGTCTAATTAAGATAAAACAAGTGTCATTAGAATTATACATTTAGTACTTTTTAATGATATAACTAGTTGTGATGTCTATATTTTTGTGGTTGTGCTAATTTTTATTTTTCTTGAAATTAATTTTATTTAATTATTTTCATGGGTAATAAGGAATTTTTATGCTAAGTTACTCTACTATATTTATACTTCTAATTGATATTTTAGTTCATTTTATAGCTTCTTCCTAAATTAATAAATCAAGGTTAAATCCAAATCATTAGGTTTCATTACATTCCTATTAGTTATTTTTAAGATTTAATAGATAATTAATAGGAATGTTATAATCTACTTATCACATTTGCAAAGACTTCAAGGAATTGATTCATGAGGACTAATTTTGTTATGCTAACAAAAAATTTTAAATCCTCATTATCCATTTTTAGTTTATGTTTCAATATAACTCCAAAAAAAATACTATCATAACATGTTCTCCATTTCTTTCCTTATATTACTCGCCCTAAGATAAGTTGGTTAGCTTCTTTTCCCTATCTTTTAAGGAAATTATAACTAGTAATATTGTATGATATTGTAGGCCTTGGACTTACATAAACAAAGTCAAGATACATTGTATCACTATATTTGTTTATATTTGTAATTTAAATATCTAGGTGATCTCAAAACTACCTTTGCTTCATAAATAGAAGAACATTATATATGGACTACTTCAATGAAGGCCAACAATTTAGGGTAAGCCTTATCTTCATTCAAATTCTTATAAATTACCATATTAAATTAAATATTTGAATTTAAGTTGTATAAAAATGAAAAATTTGTTATTTTTTCAATCACCGCAATGACTTCCTATGGCACCTATATCTAATTGTTATTAAGTTCACTTCAACATTTTAAATTTTCTTTTTTTTATTACCTCATGTTTTCTTCCCTTATATCAATAAATGAGTCAAACATCAAGTTTGATCTAGTTTTTCAATAATATCTATAAAGTTCTAAAAGTATGTGTGTGTAGGCATCACCTTTACAACTTCTATGTAATGTTTTGCATATCAAAGATTTAGTTAATGACCTTTGAAAAATATACTCCTCATTGGTGATATCCTTTAGCTACAAGGTAATGAGCTCTCAAATAATCCAAATATCCAATTGTTGTTAATTTTATTTTATAATCCCAACAACATCCTATTATATTCATACCTAGTGTATATTCAACAATATCTCAAGTATCATTACTTCTTAAGGCATCAAATTATTTTTTCATTGCAACTACCCATACTAGATGTTTTGAAGTAAACTATGCAATTTTAGGTTCAACGGGATTATCACAATACTTGTTAGCATTGAGTGAATACCTAGAATTGGGTTTTAAAATGCCAGCCTTACTTCTAGTAATTATTGAATGAAGGGTGCTAGAACTTTCTTGATTGCTTTGAGATGAATTCACTTCTTTAGTTTCAATGGAAGGTGGCCATGCTTCACTACTTTTAACCAATAATGAGAGTGCTTCATTATTTGTAGATGCCCCTACACCATGTTGTTAACCTATTTCAAATTATATTCTATCATTTATCTCTAAACATATGAACTTGTTGGGCTGATTTAGATAATGGATAAGATAATAATTCAACATATATCTCTAATTATTTATTCCACTCCTAATACATAAATAACTTGCTTGGTTTTGATTAGGAATCAAAAAACTTTGCAGGATCAACAAAGGAAAAAATTATTTTCATGAAAGACTATATACCATGAAATATATACCAAAAAAGTTACTGGATACAAATAACAATAATCTTTACACTTTTCACTATAACCTAAGAAAATATAAGAGAACAAGGATCAAATTTATTTGTAGCATAAAATTGAAGTAAGAAAAATATCAATTGTCAAAAACACTCAAGCTAGAATAATTTGGATCTTTCTTTAATAACCAAACATTTCATATTGACTTGTCCAAATATTAATCTATTAATTAAAAAGACTGAAGTAAAAAATTCCTTCACCTAATATTTCCTAGACACTAATGAATTAAACATCATAGTCAATCCTAGTTTAACAATATGTCGATGTTTCCACTCTAAGCTCCTATTTTGTTCTAATGTACGAGGACATGACATTTGATATTGAATACCATCTTGTAAGAGATAATTTGAAAATTATTTACTATTAAACTCTCCACTACTATCCAAGTGAAAAATTTTAATTTTTTTGTCTAATTACTTCTCAATGAATTTATGAAAAGTGTGATAACATTTTTTAGAAAAATAGATTTCCTTTTTAATGCACAACACTAAGAATAATCATCAAAATTTTCCATAATAATGGAAACCTTGGACAAAATGAACTAGTGTAGGACCTCATAAGTCATAATGGATTTCGGCCAACAACTCATTAGAATAATCAGTGGAATCAACAAGGGACATTTTAGAAATCTTACTTAATTTACAATTGCTACAAACATGGCCATTGTTATTTCAGCAATGTATTTGAATAAGTTGTTTATTATTTAAAAACTATGAAAATCTACCCTAAAAATGCCCAAGTCATTAATGCCATATCTCAATTGAAGTTTTTTCGAAAATGAGTAGACAAGAAAGTCCCCTTCGTAATTTCATCCATGGAATAAATTCCCTCTTTCTTATTACCTGAGGTGATCACTTTGTGGATTTTCTGATCCTTTATCAACAAATAAAAAGATAAGAATTTGAAATAACATAGATAATATAAAGTCAAGTGTGAAAATTAAGTTAAATTCTTTTTTATTTCTATAATAAATAAAAATTCATATAATGTGACATTTTTAGTATCTAAGGATATAACTACATCTCCTATGTGTTAAATATTTAATTTTTTACCTTTGTCAATCATAATAAAATCTAATCCAGTATATGAAATTAATTTGTGAAGTTTACCTACAAATCTAAAATGATCATTGAAGCTAATTCTTGTGGAATGTTCTTAGCTCAGAAGGAAGGATTACATCTATTCCAATAATGTAAAGCATGATGTCTGCTTTTTTTGCATATGTGGCATATCACTATCTCATTATTTCAATTTTGCAAATTTGAATTACATTTATTTTGATCTTGAGGCTACACTGAGCTAGGGCCAAAACCATTTTGAGAATGTGATAAGTAGTGGAGTATCCCAACACTCTACTATACAAGTCACAAGTGCCAGCATGTGACAAATCCTAATCCATGAATGGGCAATGTTATTATGCTAGTAATTGAGTTTAAGTTTGTGTTCATTGACTTACCACCTTGAGCTAGTGAGGTACAAGTGTATGGCTTAGCTCTTAGTGAGGCATATGATTACTAATATTGATTTGGCCGTTAGTGCTCCTAAAGATAACATATTGAAAATGAATATTAAATCCTAAGTATAAGTAACAATAGGAATTTAAATATATTATATACTAGAGTGATGGACATCAGTTCCTAGTTTGCAATTCACACCTTAAACTTGTGCAACTATCATTGGGATTACCAAGTGGAATTACTACTAGGTGAACCAAGCAATGTCACTACTGGGTTACCAAATAGTTATACTTAATGCTCAAAACCAATTGTATCCATACCACTTACTAATAAACAAGAAAAGTAAGATCTTGGAAAAGTAAAGAATTAACTAAGAAGACAAGGAAATTATTCTAAGTAAACATAAAGAAAATAAGTGATGCTACAATGATGGAAAACAACTTTTATCTTTATTTCCATGCATAAACTATGTCCAAGTACAATTTACTTGAATAAAGACTCCGATCAATTGTCTAACATCACACTATGGGCATTCACTCTCTACTATAACTATGAAACGAAACTACAAGAGTTTGGGTAAGATGTGGAATTGAAAATTGTTGGATTATGCATCCAAGTATCATATTTATAGGGCTACACACATCTTGAGACATCATATCAATGATGATGTAGCATAAGTGGCGACATCGTATCAACAACATCATTGATATGATCTTGTTGCTACGATGTTGTTAGATGATAAAACTTGACTTCATCATACCCTCACAACTAACTAGAAACTCATCCTTAAGATAAAAAAAATAAGGATAGAGTCCCTTATAAAATTGGGAATAGATTTGACTATTCATGACTAATGCACTATTTACATGACTTATAATTTTGCATTGGTGTTTTTATAAAATTTACATAGTTATATAACAAAACAAAAAAAAACTAAAGTAGCTCGATGTAGCATCTATGCATGGTGGTGGTGGCTCTTCCATTAGTTGCTTCCGTTTTCATTAGGCTTCTTGAATTGATATCTATTTAGAAATGCCTAAAGTTTTTCCTCCTCTATCCTAGGATCATGTATATCCATGCTTGTTGAGCAATATTTCATGGAGTAGGCACATCCCATGGGCATGGAAGTTTTAGAAACATCTAATTGGCCTTCATATATCATGTTGCAAACTAACATTATTCCTCTTCAAAATCTCTAGCCTTTTTTGTTAATTCTTTGTAGTCTGACATGTGACAAGCTAGGTTAGCTACTACATCTTTTTAACCTTGGTAGCTTGCTTTCACAATCTCGAGTTCATAATTTTCCACATGTAGTTTCTATAAAGCATCTTTCCAATCTACAAATTCTTTCTTGTACAATGCATAAAATTTTTCTTCCTATTGTTTCAATTCTTTCCTGGGCCTAACTACTATCAACATGACTAGATTAGCATACTAGGGGTTTGTTGATCCCATGTATTCCATAAAATACTTAATCTATAGGTCTTTATTCTTCACTTATGCATGATGGACATGAGCAAGACTATCTAGAATTGGCTACCAATCAAGATTCTATGCAAAAATTATGTTGATTTTATCCTTTGGCATCTGAATCTCTTTCTCATTGATCTATTTATACTTGTCCACCTCATCTCTAAAATGCTCCTTGACTCATTCTTGTTTCTTGAACTTATTTTACCACATGCTAATTTTGATTGCAAACTTTTATTGGATAGTGCAAACTTCTTCCATTGGCAAGCTTTTGTTTTCATAGGCCAAAAGACTCATCTCTTGGTTGACATGAACTAATTACTCTTAGAGCTACTAGACACTTTCCTTGAGAACATATGTTTGCATTTCAATGTTTGTTAACCAAGCATTGTTAGCAGGTAGTTTTTTATTTTTCTCTTGCAAGGTGATGAGTGCTTTGGCATGTGCATACATTTGAGCTTCTACCACTAACACATCCCACACCACCTTCTCCTTCTCTTTCTCCATCTTCATATTATAGTCAATGAGGCATCTCACATAGTCTATTCTAAATTAGTTAAGTGGGTCTAGTGTAATGAACTATGTTGGGTCACTTATTTCTACTCTTAGGATGGCTAGCTCTTCTTGTAATTTTTGAACTTCATTCTCTACATGTTTCGCCCTAGTCTCAACCATGATCAACTTTCCCTTAGTGGAAATTAATTTAGGATGAACTATAATGATATCACTGAGGATATCAAAATTATTCTACATGACTTGTCCCATCTACAGTAGTCTGTCTAATATGTTCTCATGTTCATCAAGAGTCATAAAGGTACCAGCAAGCATTTGAGTGTCTCTCACTCTAGAAATATCGAATGGTTACACAACACGGACATTAAATGACTCTTTGATGTGATCTATAATCACTTTAGTGGCTCCTACTACATCTTGATGCTACATAATCATAACATGTGTCTTCTTCTCCTATTTCCAAAATCACTTGGAATGAAGCAGCATTTCCTAAGATTTGTTATGACCAATCATCTCCTCCTCCTAACTATAGTAAAATTTTCCAACTTGTAGGATCTATTGAAATTATGGGTCAAACTGCACTTTCTTTGACTTTATAAAGGTTACCACCCTCTCTTATTCCCCAAATTATTTTTTCTACAATCTATTATAGATGGCTCATTGAGGTCTTGTAGTTCTACAATGATAATGATGGAAGTTGTTGTTATTGCTTGTTAGCTAGTGGTTGGCTATTGGATCCTACTTACTATTGTCAATCAGTAACTTGGATGGTAATAGCAAGAGTTAACCCTATAGCTCCCTCAATATGTGCTTGTTTTATTAGCTGATCCTTCTTAGGAGACATTGGTTTTAACATTTCTGCATATGAAGCATTATGGGCTTTTTTAAAAACATCATTGGTATAACCCATTATGCCTACCTACTTGCACAACTTCCTTGTTAGGAAAGGGAATGGCAGTGTTGATTTCCCCACATTCTTCTCCTTGAACCACCTTTGAATTTCTAATAAATTAAGATGGATGATGTTGGCGTTGAATGTCCCCATCAAAATGTCACTTCCTCTAGCTACATAGGTTGATATTCTATTGAGCCTTTCAGTCAAGAACAAGTGATAGGTTCCAATCTGATAGTCATCTGACTATATTCTTTGTCTTCCTTGTTGTAGTCTCTTTATAGCCTCAATCTCTTGGCATCTATATTAGACCTTGTGAAAATTTATGTTGCATTAGCCCCTTCATTTGGTAGATTTAGTGCTTTAGCAATTGCCTCTACCAAATATGAGACTAAAACTCCTTCTACTTTGATGGTGGCATCAACTTCCTTATTTCACTAGAACTGATAGGTTTCCCCTAAATATTATTCACTAATATTTGATAATGTAGGCCATAAGGGAGATGATCGAGGTTGTGTTCTCATGGCATCTAGAGAAAATTCCATAATTGGGCCAAAATTCAACTCCATGATAATCATGGACATGATTGATTTCTCTTGGATAGCCAAGAGGCATTCTAGTAATAGTGTGAGGTACTATACTTGCCCAAGTTTATGCGGGGCTTCTACCACTACTTGTGTAGATTGTTTTGTAGCAACTGTTTGTTGATGAATTCTTAATAATTAGGCTTATTTCTTAGCTTGTGGAGTCTGTTCTCTAGTTCAGCCTTTCCCACAACCTCTAGGTATTTTGCTTCTAGGTTGTGAAGGTCCTCCTTCTAGTATTCTTTTGAAGGCCATCTACAATCAACAAGGATTTGAAACTATTAGAGTGTTCACATCAATTCTTAATGGTCATTAACCTTGTTTATACCCTTGGTTAGATCATGTTCTTATCATATTATGATTGCAAAGTTAGTAAAATGTTCAAAAACATACCCCATAAATGTTATATCTTTTAGTTACCATGACCTCCCATACTTATTATCTTTTGAATTATAGTACCTTAAAATATTTACAATGATTTATTAGGATAATTCATTGAATTACTTAGCTTAAATTTGATTAGTTCATTTAATATCTTTAGCATTTCATCATACTTATCCTTATACTATGTTTTGGCGTTAAAATTTTTTTTCAGGAATTTAGCTTGAATGTCCTTGATGTCATCCCCCTCCCTTCCATGGCTAAGTTGAGTGCTCTAGGATCAACAAGGTTCAAAAATTTCAAACATTAGACTTGTGGGAACAAAGTTATGGGCTTTGGAAGTAAGCTTGTTAGAGCTTAGAAAGAAAATGGCAAAAACTTCTCTTAGTGTAGATGGAAAGAATGAAAATTTCACTAACTCCTCATGCATATATAGTATTCTTATAAGAGCAACATCATTAATATGACATCAAATCAACAATGTATGAAGGGCTCATACATCGTATCAACGATGTCAACTAAAAAAATTTCAAATTTTTCTATCAATTTCTCTTGGAAAGAAATGAGTCAAAAAAATTATTAGAAGACAATGAGCATTTCGATAAAGTTCATAAATAAGGAATCTTAAGCGATGAAGGTTTACTAAGTGTATAGAAGATGGATGAAGGATTATAGGTATATGAATATGCTCTAGAAAGTAAGGGAAGTATTTATTAAATTTTTTATGATTTTGAAAGGCACAAGATGATGTGGAATTATTTACTAAGTATGAAATACAAGAGTTATACAAGTGTGTCCTCCCCAAAGTAGGTTCCAACCTTTAGTGCCCTTGTATAACCATGCCTAAATGTGTCCATAAGCACTAAATGAGTTGAATGTAAGACATACCTATCTTAGCAAAAAACACATGTTAGTATCTATAGATTGGAAAAATAACACTCTCTTACTCAAAATCATAAAGTTATCATTAAATATATAGTGAGGTGATATGGACTGTAGAAGGGATTCCTAAAACTAGGGCATGAAGTGTCTTACCATAGGCATAATAAATCCTTATGTGTAATTGGTGGTTAAAGTAATCATTATCCTTTCTTTCCAAGATTCAAACCATGTCTAGACCACTTTTCAAAGACATTGCATTTTTTCATCTCTTAGGTTGACAACCATAAGACTACCATTGTTGCAAAGAGTATTACCACTTGGTGTATTTTTCAAAGAAGAAGTTTATTCATTTCACTCTTTATTCTTATTTTTTAGATTCTTGAGAAGCTACCTACCTTCAAGCATGGGGGAACATGTCTTTTCAGTAGGACCCCCAAAAGTTTATTTTATGCATGGGTCTTATTTTTTACTATGTCAACCTTACTAGAGAACTACCTTCAGGCATGGATAACATGTCTTTATAGTGACATGGTAAGGTAGCACTTATTTCACTCTTACTCCCTTTTTTTGTTAGATCTACAAGGATATAGTACATCTTTAGCAATAGGTTATAATTCATAGCAGTAATCCAAGAAAATCCACAAATCCCCTTGATATCACATCCTTTACATTCCCATGTGGTTTTTCACTCTTTTTTCTAGACATAATGATCACAAGTTTATTCATAGATTTATTATGAGAAGAATATCATTATGACCTTGATGAGAACCTCTTATTGTTGGAATGGTTGGATGGATGTTGTGGTCTCGCTGTATAGACGATCAATCCCATATGATTGATAATATAGAGAAATATTCACCTTATTAGGACTAGATCTTACTTTATTTGGTTTGTTTTATGGAAAAATCAACAAAAATCTATCCAAGAAAAATGATGTGATTTACAAAAAAAATGGAAAAATAGAGAAAGAATTCAAAAAATATCAAAAGATTAAGAAATGAAAAAGTTTAAAAGAATGAGAAGATATCAAAGAATGTGAAAAAGTATTAAGAAAAGAAAAAGGTATAATAAAAATTAGAAAATAAAAAAAAAATTATAAAGTACTTATTAATTCCTGAGTCAGGATAAGGCATCTCCCCCATGACTTAACTCATGGATGAGTGTTTGGAAAATGGATCCTAGCTTTCTTGAATTATACACTCCACATTTTTCACTTTCCATCCTTAGTGATTTTATTTTTTTGTTATTGTCCCAGGTAATCTTGATGATAATTGAATTTTGATCATTAGAGGATATATTTCTTGTTGGACTAGATGGTCATTCCATCTCAGAAGGTTCAGCTATACTCTCTTGTTTATTCTTAAATTCAAATTTCAAGTCCTCAATTCCCCTATCTGCTGGTGTATGATTATGGTTGAGTATTTTCATTTGGGAGCTCTTAATTCAAGTCATTTTCTTGGAATATCAGTTAATAAGTAAGTCAAATATTTTCACGCATGTTTTAGACAATTTTAGGTTTTCAGTTTTTTCCCACAAGGCATATTTTGGTGTAGTGGTCCATGTTTCTTTTCATACACACTTTTTCCTCACTTCTGTTGTGGGCTAATGTAAGAATTGTGTTGATATTTTGAAGTGTTGGTCCATAACTGCATCTTTCTTTATTATTGGTAATGCATGGAATCCTCTACATGTGTATGGCTCCTTGTGTGTCCTTTCTAGATGTATCTACAAATAAATCTCTCATTCTTAACTTAGCATCAGTTGTGCTAAGCCACACTCTTCCAATAAGGATAGAAAATTCCATGTCATCATTCTTCACATCAATCTCTAGAAAATCTACTAGATCTGACCACCCATTAATGGTGGTCACCACATCTTCTATTTATTGGTCTACTAGCTCTAACTTTATGTTACACTTCCTTAAAGACAGCAAGATCCATGCTTTATATGTTTCTTGATATATTAAGTTTACTCCAGAACCTGAGTCTACTAAAGCCTTGCATGATGAATTTTCAACTACTTGTAAATAAATCAAAGGAACTCCTAGATCCATTCTTTTCCTAGGAAATGTCCATACCTTAATCCAGTTAGATACTATATTTGATAACATGATAGTTTTTAGTTCCTAATTCTCTTATTGTGGAAGCATGGTGTTGGTAGGAGGATCTATTGTAGAAGAAACTTGTTACAATGAAGTACTAATTCTACCAACCTTTTCTAGACTTGTTCTAAAGAAAGGACATTTCTTAGATTTGTGCCTAGTATTGCTAGTAAAATCCTCTATATGTACATTCACTACCCTTGTATCATTCTTTTATTGAGCTTATAATGACAATTTCCCTTACATTACAGGTGGTGGCATAGGTGGTAGATGATGAGAAGAATAACTTAATGAACTAGCTACTTGTTGATGCATGTCTAGATTGGAATCCATCCCTAGAGGTGTAGCTCTAT
This sequence comes from Gnetum montanum, assembly GCA_015680685.1. NCBI lineage: Eukaryota > Viridiplantae > Streptophyta > Gnetopsida > Gnetales > Gnetaceae > Gnetum > Gnetum montanum. The sequence continues at coordinate 565,383 of MNCI01003851.1, forward strand.
GGTACTCCCATGGATAGTATTAAGGAGTCTGAACTACTACATTTCCTAGAGAAATATGACACTGGACATAGTATCCATAAAGATCTGGTTGCTAATATGGATACTCTTGTCATGGTGGTGACATTTCCCATGATTTTGGTTGTTGTCACTACTAATGATACTACTCTTGTGGCTACAAATAAGCTCGATCAGGGTAGTAGGTTCATTGGAATATCTACCAGTAGTTACCTTGAAGATAAGATACCAATTTTGGCATTTTCTTCTTGGTGAATCTTGGATTTAGTTCATATACCTACGTTTCTTGCAAATGTGCCATGAAAAGGAAGCACCCCTTAGGATGTTCATAGTGGCACACAGTACATCCTTCCTCCTCATCAAAGCTTATATCTTAACATTCTACCACTAAAGCTACCTTTTCTTTCAACCAAAAGTCTCTTTTTCTTCTTACCTTTATTGAAGGGTTACTTAGTTCTTTCTTCTACAATTTTCAATGCCATGGCAAAAATTTCATCCACTGAATACCACATCTTTTCTACCTTGTTTGCTATATTAGTAATAGATTTTTGAATAGGTAGTGTCTTTTTCTGTATCACCTCTTCCAAGGTTTTTTTCTCTTAATGATCACACACTCATGCATCTCTCTTCCTAATTTATGGATCTCTATTATACTCTTTGACAGATTCTATCTTCTTTAGTTCATCTTCTTTCTTTTTCACTTGATCGATGAGTCTCTAAATGTGATGATCAATCATTTTAGATAGTCTTTCTTGGGCATAAACTCTAAGGGTTTCCTTAGTTTTTTTTTCTTAGCCAATCGACAATGTGTCTAAGCTACTTCCCTTGGGAAAATCTATGGCCTAGGCATCTATGCAAAAGTGAATAGTATCTACCCATTGTCGCATTAAGGGATTTAGGGGTCCCTTGATTCTAACCTTAGATCTACTTCCTAAGATTGGACACTTGGAAGTAGGTTTGACATTTATCATTAAAAATTTTAAGCATGGTACTCCATCTTCTAATTAACTTCAATTCTAATGATTTGTACCAACACTATGCCTCTTTAATAAGTGTCTAAGGAAATAACTAAAGCTTCTAATGATTGCTCTCTATGTTTTGTAAGATGCAAGCATCATGAAATGCTTGAAGATAGTGTTATGGATCGACATTGTATTCACCCTTAAATATCAACATGTTATTCATGTCTATCCAATTAATGTAGTTGTCCCTTACTTGCCTGGTTGGAATGTAGATAACTTCCCTTATGTTTATCATGTTCTGGGTAGCCATCAAGGGTTTTTCATGCTTCTAGGATTCCTATGCTCTATTGTAGTGGTGCCCCCTTTGGTACTCATACCTTTCTCTCTCTCTCTCTCTCTCTCTCTCTCTCTCTCTCTCTCTCTCTCTCTCTCTCTCTCTCTCTCTCTCTCTCTCTCTCTCTCTCTCTCTCTCTCTCTCTCTCTCTCTCTCTCTCTCTCTCTCTCTCTCTCTCTCTCTCTCTCTCTCTCTCTCTCTCTCTCTCTCTCTCTCTCTCTCTCTCTCTCTCTCTCTCTCTCTCTCTCTCTCTCTCTCTCTCTCTCTCTCTCTCTCTCTCTCTCTCTCTTCATGCCTACCCTTGTTTCTTTGTAGTTCACATTCTTCATCTTCCTCAAAAAAGTGTCTTGGATGATAATCTTGTTGATCTTGAGCCCAACATCTCTCCTTTTCAAGATCTCTATACTTATGTTTCCTTAGATTACAATCCACCAATGATCATGAGGATGAAGATGAAGTAGTGGGAGAATGTTGCTATCTAGTTCTCCTTTTGTGACTTCGGTATTCTTTCCTTTGTGATCTAGCAGAAGCTCTTAGCCTTGAGTCGTGCTTGTACTTAGAGTCTTTTTCTTGTCTTCTATGTGTTTCTGCTAAGTCTGAATGTAATTACAACTTAAGAAGTTCTTCTAAGTGAATGATAAGCATTTGAGAATGGACTTCATGATCTTGGTGGAGTTTCTCTGCTATAAATGCATCATCATAAAGTTATTCTAGGATAATAGGAGAGTTAATATGCTTTGCTTTGTTGTGCACATCTTTGATTTCCATAGCCACATCTCTCTGCACTTCCACCTCTATGGATTGGTAGGATCTTTTCATGTGTTTGATCACATGACATCGTTCTTGCACGTCTCTCAGATTCATCCCCCTTAGAGCTTTTTGAAGCATTGTGAATCCTGAAGGCTCTAGAGGTAGAAAAATGTTTTCCTACAAGTCTCTTCACCTTTACTATCCATCTTAGTGAAAGATGAATGTGAAATTTTCATAGTAGGAATCATTGTGAGTGTATGAGATTCTTTCCTGCATAGCCATACTCTAGTCTTCATCATCAATTATTCTACCATTGTCCCTTTTCATATCTTTGGCAGGTGGTAGTTTGTCTTTAGTTGAAGCCATGTTATGAGTAAGATGCTTACTTAAGTGTGTGTGTTATTAAAATTATTTTAAGGATATGAAAATTAATAAATTTCTTGATACCACAAACTTTGTAAAATCAATTACACATCACACATTGATACATCTTCAACAACGATGCCAATGATGAGTGATCAATATCCCAACACTCTACCTTACAAGTCACAAGTGCTAGCGCATGACCAAATCATAATCCACAGATGGACAATGTTTTTATGCTAGTAATTGAGTTTACATTCATGTTTGTTGTCTTCTCACCTTGAGCTAGTGAGGTACAAGTGTATGGCTTAGCTCTTAGTAAGGTATATGATTACTAATGTTGATTTGGCCATTAGTGCTACTAAAGATAACATGGTGAAAATGAATATTAAATCCTAAGTCTAAGTAACATCAGGAATGCAAATCTATTCTATCCTAGAGTAATGGAAATTTGTTCTTGGTTTTCCATTCATGTCATGGACTCATGTAACTATCACTGGGATTACCAAGTGGAATTGCTACAGGAAAAACCAAGTAATGCCACTACTACATTATCAAACAATTACATTTAACACTCAAAACTAGTTGTACCTATACCATTTACTAATAAACAAGTAAAGTAAAATACTTGCAAAAGTAAAGTATTAACTAAGAAAACAAGGAAATTACTCTAAGTAAACATAAAGAAACTAAGTAATGCTACAATGATGGAAAAGAACTTCAATTTTTATTGTCATGCATAAACTATGTTCAAGGACAATTTACTTGAATAAAGACTCTGATCAACTATCTAACATCACACTACAAGCATTCACTCTCTACTATAACTATGGAATGAAACTGCAAGAGTTTGGGTAAGATGTGAAATCAAAAGTTATTGGATTGTGAAGCCAAGCATTGTATTTATAGGGTTGCACACATCTTGAGACATTGTATCAATAATAACATAGCATGAGTGGTGACATCATATGAATGACATCATTAATACAATGTTGTTGATATGATTTCATTACATGATAAAATTTAAATTCATCAAAATGTGTTTAAGAAAACCCTTACCCTTATGAAGTGTGAAGTAAAATTTTTCTAAAAGCTACCTTTTTTTATTATTTCTTCTACATTTTTGACTAAAAAATGTCACTAAATGATTTATTTATTCCTCCAAATGTTATGAATTTCTAAGATCATGACTTTGCAATAAAGACATAATCTCATTAAATGAATGAAAGAACCAGTGGCTTAAGCATAGTGGTAGAAAAATGACATGCTTTGGACCAAGCTTATTTAAAATATTTTTAAAAAAAATTATTTTTATCAAAAATGAACCTCCTAATAGTAACAAGATCATCACATATTAATTTAAATGAGCGTAAATATTTAGAGAGCACTGACGTATATATTAACTGAATCTTTTGAACAAGCTCAAACTCTCGAGCTTGTGAATCTTGTGCAAAGACATCCTCTAAAGTGATCCATACATCCCTTAAAGTAAATAGTCAAACAACATGACTAATCACTTCTTCTAACAAGGTGTTGGTTATCCATGCCTTCAACCATTGATCAATACAAACATAGGAGCTAAAATTTGGATTTGCAATAAATTTTTTTCCATGAAGAGACTTGATTTCAGATGGCCCATCGACAAAGCCACTTAAATCTTGGCTTTCAATCAAGAAAAGAATCTAGGTTTTTCAAAGAAGATAATTTTTTTATATGAGTTTCAAGGACAAAGTTTGAAATGTTAAAGAGTATATGGGTACAAGTATTTGGGTGAGGTTGAAGATGTCATGAATGTTTTTTTCCTAGCAAGCCAAAAATTAAAAATTAAAAATGCAAGGCTTTCATATCAGCACTCACGAAATAACAAAATAAGGATTTCTTGAGATAAACCTTTCAAAACAACATTGTAGTGTTACCTCCCATAATAAAGAGATATTGAAAGAGTATTTTTCCCCATACACACATTTAAAATGTCTACATTATATATAAAATCTTTATATATTATAAAGTCAAGAAATCACTTCCCAAGGTATGGAAAAAAAATAGAACTTGGGTTAACATATGAGGAGAAAATTTAGATGAGAAAATATAAGAGAATGAACCAAGTATTAGTAGAAGTCTAGGCTGAATAAAAAAATATCAATCCAAACTTTGTTTCAATTCAAACTTTGCTTTAATTCATAGATTGAAACATTAGATCGGATCAGCATTTTGGTAGTCCTTTTATAAATGGGTGTAAGAATTGAATTAAAATCATTAATATAAGCAAAATAGAGCAATTATATCAACTCATATTGGTACCTACATTTTCCAAAAAAAAATTTCATCTAAGAGGTCTTAGTTAGAGTGGAAAATCAAATATAAATATTTTAGTCTTCCACTGGCATCAAAATTAGTAATAAAAAATATAGAAAACTTAACAAATAAATAAAAATATAATAATATTTATTAGATTAAATGTCCAATCCAATTTTAAATGGACTTCAATGTTGCATTTTGATATATGCCAGATCTAGTGATTAAGCACAGATTTCTCAAACTATGCTTTAGTTACTATTTGTAATCTTTGGATAATGTTGATTTGGATAATTTAAAAATTAATGATTGGGTCTTTAACTAAATCTTTGATACTGCATCACAAAGGTTGAAATGTAGATCCAAGTTCAATACTATTCTCTGTAGAAGAAGAAGATTTAGGGAAATGGCTTAAGCTATAGGACCTAGAGTTAGTACTTCTATTAATGCTCAAATGTAATGCAGAAAATGTAGAGCTTTGAGAAATACTAATTTCAGCTAGTGTATTTTCTTCAATTACCAAAGCCTCACTTAATATGTTAGAGTATGGTGAGGTGACCCGAATTCTATTTCTAGTGTTTTGTTATTACAGTGTACCAAAATTCTATTTCTAGTTTTTGTCATTACATTGTACTAGAATTCTATTTTTGGTTTTTGTCATTGCATTGTACTAGAATTCTATTTCTAGTTTCTACCATTACATTGTACCAAAAGTTGAAGGGTTGGACTCTACTTTATATAGTCCCTTTTGCTCTTCCCTTTTGTACACTCAAAAATATCTAATCTAATGAATTAACTTTCAACTTCTGCCTGTGGTTTTCATCCCAATTTGGGGTTTCCACATAAATTCTATGTGTGTTGCTATTTTGATTTTTATTTGCCTATTGCATTTTTCTTATTTTATTGTTCTACAATTTGGTATCAAAGCCAAGTTTGATTTTTTGTTTTTTGACAATGGCAACTATGAAATACAATATTCTACTTTTGGATCGCAACACTAGATTTTCGCTATGGTAGGTCAAGATGTAGGTTGTGCTTGTGCAGACGTATTTGGATGATGCACTATTGGGGTTTGACAAGATGCCCTCATCTTGGACACAAGAGGAAAAAATGTAGAAATCAAAAGGCCCTATGTCAAATTCATCTTCATTTGTCAAATCAAATTCTACAAGATGTTTTGAAGGAGAAAACAGCCATTGCATTGTGGTTAAAATTGAAGCAATTATGCATGACAAAAAGCCTAACTAGCAAGTTGCACCTGAAACAGCAATTGTATTCTCACCGTATGACAGAAGGTATGCCTATTGAAGATCACTTAACTATTTTTAAGGAAATGGTCTCTAATCTAGAGAATATGAAGGTTAAGTATGATAAAGAAGATTTAGGGTTAATCCTATTGTGTTCATTGCCTTCTTCATATACAACTTTTAGAGATACTATACTATATAGTCATGATTCTCTCACTCTAGTTGAAGTTTATGATGCTTTTTTCTCTTAGGAGAAAATGAAACAGCATGTCGTTGGATTAGAGACTCAAGTAGTGGGCCTTGTAGTTAAAAGAAGGACATAGGAAAGGAATTCTAGTGTTGCTCAGAAGGGTATATCAAAATCTAAACATAGAGACAAAACTTGTAATTACTGCAAGAAGAAGGAGCACAACAAATTTGAATGCTACAAGTTATAGAATATGAATAAGAAAGCTAGTGCAAATCAAAAGGGAAAACAATCAAAAAATTCTAGTGAACCCAGTGTTGCTGAAGATGCACATAGTAATGGGGAACTCCTAGTTATTTATGATGATTGCTCCAAACCTTGTGAAGATTGAATTCTTGATTCATCTTGCACATTTCATATGTGTCCTAATCAGGACTAGTTCTCAACATATGAAATAGTGTCTAAGGATGCTATGATGATGGGAAATAATGCCTCTTGTAAGATAGCTAGTTTTGGAACATTTAGAATTAAAATGGTTGATAAAGTTCTTAGGACACTTGTTGATGTGAGACATGTCCCAAATCTAAAGAATAATCTTATTTCTTTGAGTACCCTTGATTCAAATGGGTACAAGTACACTGGTCAAGGTGAAATCTTGAAGGTTAGCAAAGGTGCTCTTGTTGTGATGAAAAGGTAGAAAAGGTATGCCAAGCTATATGTCTTACTAGGTTCTACAATTATAGGTGATGTAGTTGTCACTACTTCCTTATCAAATGGAGACATTACTAGACTATGGCATATGCATCTTGGGCATATGAGTTAGAATTGAATGGTTGAACTAAGTAGAAGATGGCTTCTTGATGGACACAACATTAGTAAATTGGACTTCTATGAGCACTACATTTTTGGAAAGCAAAAGATAGTTAATTTCAGTAAAGGCATTCACAACACAAAGGGGACACTTGATTATATAGATTCTAATCTCTAGGGACCATCTAGGGTGCTTTTTAAAGGTGGTGCTAGCTATATGTTAACTATCATTAATGACTTCTCCAAAAAAGTTTGGGTGTTCTTCTTGAAGCAAAAGAGTGATGTGTTTTCTACATTCAAGTAGTGGAAGATTATGATTGAGAAGCAAACAAGAAAGTAGACAAAGCATCTCCACATTGATAATGACATGGAATTTTGTTCCAATGAGTTCAATGCTTTCTGCAAGATAGAAGGAATTTTAAGGCATGTAATAGTTCCTAGTACTCCACAACAAAATGGTCTGGTAGAGCAAATGAATAGGACTTTGATGGAAAAAGTACGTTGTATGCTCTCCAACTCTAGTTTACCTAAGTCATTTTGAGTCAAAGCTACTACTACATCTTGTTCTCTTGTTAACCACTCTCCCTGAACTGCTATTAACAAGAAGACTTTAGAAGAGGCATGGTCTGGTACTCCTATTAATTATTCAAATTTGAAGATATTTGGATGTCTTGCATATGCTCATGCTGATAATGGAAAGTTGGAACCTAGATCTAGAAAATGTATCTTTCTTGGTTACAAGTTTGATGTTAAAAGATATAAGCTATTGTGTCCAAAAATCAGTAAAGTCATAATTAGTAGAAATGTTATTTTTAATGAAACTGCCATGCTTCATGGCTTGCCTTCTAGAGATTCTTATGATTCAAATCATTAGAAGTCAAACACACAAGTGGAGTTTGAGTTTGGATCAGAATCACCATCAAAGTCTACATCTCTTTCTAGCTCAAAGATGTAGGGTGGTATTGTTTCATCTTTACCACCACCGCCACCATAGTATTCTATTACTAAAGATAGACCTAGATGGGATAGTAGACCTTATCAGAGATATGCTAAAGTTGATCTGGTAGCTTATGCTCTGAATCTAGCTAAAGGTATTGTTTTTAGTGAAGAACCTTCCATCATTCAAAGGTAGTTAGTTGTGATAACTTTGGGAGTTGGATGATTGCCATGCAAGAGGAGATAGAATTGTTTCATAAGAATGACACATGGGACTCGGTGAAATTACCTAAGGGTAAGAAAGTTGTTCATTGAAAATGGGTGTTCAAAAGAAAAGAAGGCATACCAAGAGTTGAAAAAGCAAGGTATAAGGTGAGGCTAGTTGCAAAAGGTTACAGTGAGGTTCCAAGTGTTAATTTCACAGATGTGTTCTCTCTAGTTGTAAAGCATAGTTCAATTTGAGTTTTGCTTGGTATTGTAACCTTGCATGATTTTGAGCTTGAATAGTTGGATGTGAAGATAGTTTTTCTACATGGAGAACTTGAGGAGAATATCTATATGCAATAGCCAAATGATTTTATAGTTTCAAAAAAAGAAGACCATGTGTGCTTACTGAAAAAGTCTCTTTACGGTCTAAAAAAATCACCCAAACAATTGTATAAGATATTTGACTCATTTACGATCACTCATGATTTCAAAAGATGCAATTATGATAGTTGTGCTTATTTTAAGAAGATTAATGATGGGTCATTTGTATACCTACTCTTATATGTTGATGACATGTTGATAGCAACCAACGATAAAGGGGAGATAAGAAAGGTTAAGGTTCAACTTATTAATGAATTTGAGATGAAAGACTTGGGGGCAACAAATAAGATATTTGACATGGAGATTTTGAGAGATAGAAAGGCAAGTAAATTGTACCTAAGTCAGAAAGGATACATTAAGAAAGTTATTTGTAGATTCAATATGCAAAATGCCAAACCTGTTAGTACTTCATTAGCTACACATTTTAGACTTTTATCTACTTTATCTCCATAATCAAGATGATGAGGTTAATTATATGTCATGAATTTCATACTCTAGTGCAATGAGTTTCCTAATGTATGCTATGGTTTGTAATCATCTAGATTTATCGCAAGCAATTAGTGGAGTCAAGAGATACATGGCTAATCCAAGTAAAGAACATTGGAAAGTAGTACAGTGGATTTTTAGATACTTACATGTATCTACTGATGTTTGTTTGCATTTTGGGAGAAATAGAGATGGGGTCATTGGCTCTGTTGATTATGATTTTGCTGGAGATCTTGATAAGAGAAGATCACTTATAGAGTATGTTTTCACCATTAGTGGTTGTGCTATTAGCTAGAAAGCTACCCGATAGACTATAGTTGCATTGTCTACTACTAAGATTGGCTTTTAAAGAAGTCATTTGGTTGAAGAGACTATTTGGTAAACTTAGTGAAGATTTGCAAATTACCACAATTTATTGTGATAGTCAAAATGCTATTTTCCTTACAAAAGATCAAATTTTTCATAAAAAGACAAAGCACATTAATGTGCAGCATCATTTTGTGTGTGATATCATTGCCTGTGGTGATATTGTTATCAGCAAAGTTAGTACTCATGATAACCCTTCTAATATGATGACCAGGTCACTTCCTATTACCAAGTTTGAGCATTTCTTGGACTTGGTTGGTGCTTTTTGTTCAGTTTTTTTTTTTTTTTAATTTTTAATTTTTGTTTTTGTGGAAGATGTGGAGACATTTTGTCAAAGATTGGAGATGTTACTTATCAGGGAATTTGTGTTAAGGTGGAGATTGTTAAAGTATGGCGAGATTATTGAAATTCTATTTTTGGTCTTCTCTTGTTACATTGTACTAAAATTCTATTTCTGGTTTCTACCATTACATTGTACCCGAATTCTATTTTTGGTTTATGCCATCTTTGTGCTAGAATTCTATTTCTAGTTTCTAACGTTACATCATACTAGAAGTTGAAGGGTCAAACTCCTTTTTATATAGTCCCTTTTACTCTTCCATTTTGTACACTCAAAAATTTCTTATCTAATGAATTAAATCTCTGCTTCTTCTGCCCATGGTTTTTATCCTGATTTGGGGTTTCTATGTAAATTCTATAATTCTGTGCATGTTGCTATTTCGATTTCTATTTACCTATCACGTTTTTCTTACTTTATTGTTTTACAGCATATTTGTGTGACTTCCTTAATAGGTGGCCTCAATTGTGATTTATCTAACACATTCCAGGGCCACCTCAGTCACCATTGCTATAGAGTTTATGCTTGCAAATTTTTCTTTCAATCTACCGGCAATTATTGAGGAAAGCTCCACGTGCTCAGTATCAAGACATGAAGTTACATGTCAAAGATACATGATAATTTGGCTTTTAAATAACAATATCTATCAATTTCATGAAATGTTATTATTGTATAAATATTAAATATTCAAATAATCAGTTTTTGGTGATATTGTTGATGCGTAAATTTTGGACACGCAAACACCTGTGAAAACTCGTTTTAGGAGACTATCGCCTAAGGCGCCTCCCGTATGGCTATGGAAACCCAAGAATAGTCTCAGCTGGAAAAGGCAATGTGACGAAACAATAATAGCAATATTTTAATATCAAAACAAAAGCTTCAATTTGATTTAATATTTTGGGAACTTGAAATGGTTTGTGCAATTTATAAAATAATAAATAATTGTCGTCCTGGGCGTAGCAGCTAGGATTTGCGTCTATATGCAGCCGGGGCGGAGAAGGATGCAGCAGCAGCGGTGCAGAAACGGCGGCGGAACAGTAACGTGGCGGCGGCAGCGGGAGAAGCGACGGTAGTAGCTGCAGCCAAGGCAACGCTGAAGTGGGAGGCACGGCAGCGGAGAGGCAAAAGAACAACAGTAGCAACGGCAGGAGAAGACACAGAGGAGCAACGCAGCAGCACACAAGAGCGACGTGGCAGACAGTCGGCAGCCACAGCCACAGCGACGGGAGTGCAGAGGGTGATTACAAACAGAAACAGCAGCGAAACAGTAGCGCGTTGGTAACGGACGGTGCAGCAGGAGTGGCGAGCGACACGGGAGGCGGCAAACAGACGCGGCAGGGGCGGAACAGCAGCGCGGCAGCGGCGAAACAGAAAACGGCAGGCACGGCAACGACGTGGCGGGGCAAGATCAGAGACAGTGACGCGCAGGCACGGTGCAGCAGGGCGGGCAGTACACGGCAGACAGAGGGCGTCAGCAGGAGCGGCGGCGGTAGGCAGTAACGCGGCAAGCAGAGGGCGTGAGCGGGAGCAGCGGCGGCAGGCAGTAACGCGGCAAGCAGAGGGGTGGCAACGCTGCGGGCAAAAACAACGATGCGGCAGGGCAGAAGATGGCGATGCAGGAGACGCAAGGGAACAGAACAGAAGGCGCTACAGGCGACGGCGGACAGAACAGGAGGCGCTGCAGGAGGGCCGGATCTACAAGAGAAGCCCGCTTAAAATCTCCTCCTTTTGTTGCCTTTTTTTTTACCCTGGTGATATATTTTCTGGGAGGAGCTGCTTCTTCCCAGCTGCTGCCGAGAAGAAGAAAAATGCAAAGCACAGTGCCGCAGCTCACAGGATTAAAACCAACGCACGCGCACAACAGCAGACGCCGAGGCCAACAACAGTTGCAAAGCAAGGCAGAATACGAGTGGCCTTGCAAGAGACGAGACGAGACGAGGGGGAAAGAAAAAAAGAAACAGAGCTCTGTGCGTGTCTGTGTGAAAACGTTTGAGAGAGCTCCACGTTTCAGACGAATGAGGCGCCCAACGCAGACGAAACCAGCGGCTACAGAACAGATGGCTGCGCGGACAGCAGCGAACGCGGACAGCAGCGAACGGAAGCCTGGAACCCCGGGTCTCTTGGCCAGAGAAGCCTCCCCTCTCTCCCCCTAAACGTGCTCCTTCCTCCCTGTTTTATAGCGGCTGCCGCCGGAGAGAAACGAAACCTAACCCTAAGTGCAGCCACCCTTATCCACGTCAACCGCGAGCCATCTAAAAATAAAACATAAGAAAGTAAGGTTTAAGTTGATACTTTATTTTATTTTAAAAGGCACATTGGTCGGTTTATTTTTATTTTTAAATTTTAGGAATGTCCTTTTGCTCATGACCCGTATGTATTAATTTATTTTTTTTCTTTTAAAATCTTTTTTTTTTAATTTTAAAATTTTATATTTTATTGTTATGAATTAAATCGGTTCAAACAAGGCCCTATGCGTAGCATGGGTAAAGTTGATCTCAACAGATATTTATTTGGTCTTCGCTTAAGCTGACTTCAATGGGCCGTCTGCCACGCACAATTTCCAGCAACACCGCCCCGAAGCTATATATATCACTTTTATCAGTAGGCATGCGTGTTATGTATACCTGCCAATATCATGTTCTTCATTACTATGTTGTTTTCTCCGTTTTGCGAATGAAATGACATTAGATTACTGCAATTATAGATTTACTGTAGAGTATCTGGTATCTACAAACACGAATAAGGCATGGTTTTTACTGTGGATCCAGGTATCCCAATGTGCCTTTCACAGTGGTTGTTACAAGGGAAACACAACTATTCTTTTGGAGATACCCAAATCCAAGAACTTTCCATTGAGAGTTTTGTCAATCAAGATATTTGCAGATTTCAAGTCTATGTGCATTATCCTGGGTTTGCATTCCAAGTGCAGATAGTGCAGTCCATGAGAGATTAGTTTCAGGGAAAAAAGGAGTCAAGCGATAATTCATAATTTGAATAAGATGTTCATAGATGCCTGCAGTTATAAATGAGATTTATATACCAACGGCAGCATGGAGAGTGATCCGAAACCTGTCCTTCCACCGTAGTTCCAACTGGCATTTTTTTTCACCTGTCATAGAAATTTAGTTCAACCTTCAGAGTTTTTCATTTTTGGGGATTAAAAATAAAAGTCAAATAGACTAACATCTATGCCTATAGATAATCTCCTTCTCACCTCTGTATGCTAACGAATGAACATAGTGAGAATCTGAAACTAGAACATTTGCGACAAAAGAACACCAAATACCATAGAGATAGTCCTTGAGGGATCCATTTGACATGTATTCTTAGACCAACATGAGTTCACCAGAATCATTGCAGTAGTTCAAGAGCTTTACTATATTCTCATGACTTAATCCAGACAGAAGTAGGATCTGCAAATTTCAACTTATCTATTGTATTAAGAATGAGAAGTGTTTAGTTTTAAGATAGTTCAAAATTTTTCTCCAGAAAGTGCTATTGTTAGTAACTAAAACTTTTCATTTCAAGAGTATAGGCTTATTTTCAATGATCAAAATTCCTGTGTCAAGTTTTCTGCCAGTAAGGAAAATTAAAGACCAAAAAAAGCTCCTATTAAATAAATGATTAATAATAATCAGCTGTTTTCCCACTTGCACCAGGACACACAATCTGTAAGACTGCTTTATGAATGTGTCATTGTGTCCAAGCTACAAGCCACCTTTTATTATGATTTAGCCATAATAACTAAATATTATTAACAGCTCTTTAAAGTTAGGGGACTTCTTATTCATCGCAGCTCTCTGTTATCTGGAACAATATCGAACAACTCCCGATGCCCCGCCCCGGCCTGCCCTGCCCTGCCCCGCCCCACTTTAACAATAAATCTGTAAGTACAAGTGTACAACATATACGTTCAATATTCAAGCAGTGAAAACACTTCCTCCGTATAAATTGTCCCTTTATAATCAAACTTATTTATTTATCATAAATTGTCATGTATGATTTACAAATTTTTTGTTTAAACATGTTCAACACTGTGATCTTTTAATGTTTTTTTATGCTTAAGATTTAAGATAGTACATGTGGTATACCAGTAATGCTTACCATAGGATAGGATAGTTAAATACTTTTAAAGAAGGATTTAATTTAGTTACTTCATTAAGAAATTCATCGGTTCCTTGACTAGAAAATGCTATGCTGATACAACTTTGACTGCTGCTTTTTGTCCATCAGGAAGCTTTCGATAGAAGACTGGTCCAAATCCACCATATCCAATTTTATGTGAGAAATCCTGGGTAGCTGATATGAGCTCTTTTGTTGTGAATGATCTAAACTTTGCTGACTTGAATATCTTCACTTCTGATGATGATTCTTTGTAAATTTATATGCATATTAGGGTTTTAAGTCATCAATTTTATCTGTATAGAATTTTAAACTGTGGTAAACACTTTCTACAAATTACCTTTACCCCTGTTAGCCTTGTATTTTCTGAAGCCAAAATACAACATCCACATTAAGGTTATAATCACCAGCAAAATTGCACAAGTTGTTGCTAATAGTATAGCTTTGACATTCATGTGCTCCTTTGATTTAGCAGCCTTTGATTTAGAAATAAAGCATAGTTGCCTGAGGAGCTGCATTTAAATTGATAGCGCTTTATATCATCCTTGTCTTAGTTATAAAGATAAATTGACAGCGCTTTATATCATCCTTTGTCTTAGTTATAAAGATAAGGCATTATCATTAATTCAGTATAGACATTGTGACTACAAATGTTACTTGAATTTAGGACCCAGCTGAGTCAGTTGAGGTGTGATTTCTCCACTAATTATTGTTAGCAATAGACCTCGAACATTTCATGGAAGTTTCATTCTAGTTAGATACCTGAAAATTGGGATCTTCTCCCTGTAATATTAATGAAAATTATATAATCCAATTCACCTTACAACTCCTGGAGATTCAATTGATATAAAGCGCTGTCAATTTATCTTCATATAACCACGCATTCAATTTGTTATTTTCCAGATTTCTGCAAACAGTTGTAATTCAACATACTGATTGGGTACGCATACAGAGCATACATGTGAATTGGTGGAAATTTACGCTCACATTGTTTGCAACAGGGTGAGTGTTGACAGATCTAGTAATGGTCCTTCCAATTGATTGTTGGAAAAATCTCTGTAAATTAAGCTAATTAATGGTTATTGGATGCCATTTATACACCTAGCAAGCAACAATCATACTGACTAGAAATTCCATTGGAAAACACAGTATATACATGCAAATATTTTAAACCACTCAGCTTTGCAATGCTCCGAGGTATACGCCCGTTTGGACTTTTGCCAGATAAGTAACTGCCAGCATGACATCATTCATTAGATTTTATTAATTTTAGTTTAAGGTGGAATTTTGAAATAATAGCCAGACTGAAATTGAATTGAAATTTTATTATATCCCGTTGAAAGTTTGTATAGGATCAAATCGATCTACCTTAACAATTTACTGGACAGCAGCAATATGCATTCCATGCGTTTTAAAAACATCATTAAGAAAATAACATTAAACTCAGCTCCATTCATGAATACCTAATTTTATAAATAAAAAGAATACAGAAAGAAAAGGCTCATAGATGTGAAACTGTCATGTTGGTGCAGTTAATAGATTCGCAGGGAATTACAAAGCATGGATCAGAAAGCCACGAAGTGAAGTTCATCCCAAATGTTGTTCTCAGCTCGTTCAGCACCTGCACTGCGCGTTTCTCGTAACCACAACAAACAGGCACACATCATTATTCGATTTCAATTCTTCATACAGGGTCTGCAAAACTACGAAAAGCTAAAGTCTCTCTCTGTTTCTCAAACCATTACTGGCTTGAATAATCACTGGATTCATCCTTGTGTAACAATCTAATAGCTTTGGAAACGATTACTGTGTAACAATCTAACAGTTTTCGTTGCTATCCATTAACAGCTTACGTTGCTATCCTTGGCAAGCAACGTGTGGAAACGATTGTCATGGATTGCAACATATGTGACAACTCGTTGCAATCCATCCATTGAAATCTATTCATTGTTATATTGTAATGGTCTCATATTTTTCTAATAAATGGTAACTGATTCCGAGGTCTTTTAGGTTCTTGATGGGAGAACAAGGCACGGGGAATCAATTGCAGGGTAGCAGTTCAGGTCCCTTTCACAGTCGCTTACAGTCTGCATACACCATCACCGCAGAGCGCCCGTGTGAAAGAAGATCCGGAACATTCAGGCATCAATAGCATCAATGGCTGGAGGTCAGTTCGATCTATTTTTCAAAATTGATTTCTGCATTTTTGTTTCATGCACATTTGTAGATTAAGAGATCTATTTTTACATGCTTCCGCTTGTGCAATCCAGTTTTTGATGCACGTAGATGTTTTACATTTGGTATCGGAGCGAAGTTGGATCTCTACCTTGATGCTTAGTTTTGGTTTTCTGGGTTTTGCTGCATTGTTTCTGTCTGCAAATTTCTGCGATTTTTATCTATGCATTTCGGGGTTTCTACAATTTTTCTCTGCATATTTTTATGATGTTAGTAGATCTAGTGAGATCTGGAACCTCAATTTATGGTGCCCCTTTAGCCCAATTAGAATGAGTGCTTCAACGTTTGGATCCTTGATTTTTCATAATGGCCTTATGTTTTCTTCTGGCCATGGATCTGCTACCTGTTGATGCATAAATTTTGGTCATGCCAACACTGGAAAAACTCGTTTGAGGAGACTATTGCCTAGGGCGCCTCCTGTATGGGTACGGAAACCCGGGAATAGTCTCAGCTGGAGAGAGCCATGTGACCAAGTGATAGAGAGAGAAAAAAAAACATAGAGAGAAATAAAGTATGAAAAGAAAAACTAAAGGAGAGAGAAACGGGAACCATCGACAGGATGCATGGTTGTGTTGCCGCAAGAATCATGTGTAGCTGCGATCAAACATCACCAATGCCCTGCGAACCACCAACTGCATAAATATAAATCCACAACCACCACATGCCATTTGCTGAAATAAAAGAAGATGAAGAAAAGATTCATCGACAGGATGCATGGTTATGTTGTTGCAAGAATCATGTGTAGTTGCGATCAAACATCACCAATGCTCTGCGAACTACCAACTGCATAAATATAAATTCACCACCACCACTTGCCATTTGCTGAAATAAAAGAAGATAGAAAGAACCACACGCCATCTGCTGAAAATAAAAGAAAATCTGTCGACGTCCAACCGCCCAAATTGCTCAAAAAATAAAAGAAAATTTGCCGACGTCCAACCGCCTAAATTGCTCAGAAAATAAAAGAAAATCTGCCGACGTCCAACCGCCCAAATTGCCCATTACTGGAAAAAAAAGAGAAAAAGAGAAACCATTGGCAACCACCCAAGGAAAGAAGAGGTTTAGTCCATGGCTTCATGGCCCTCGCCTCACTGGCCTAACTTCTCCTCCTCTCCTCCCTCCAACTCCATCACCTTGATGGCTTTTTATAGCCAATTTTAGGGTTAGGGTAACCCATCTTTTTTTTTTTAAATAAACAAAGGCCCCATGCCAAGCAAGCATGGGCGTGTTGGTATCAACACTACCCTGAGAGAATGGTGCTATCTCGGGCATAGCGGCTCAACTAAAAACACTTGAGGTTGAGATGTCTGAATCTTTCCTTGTGCACTACATCCTAAACACGCTCCCACCGCAGTATGGACCCTTTAAAATTTCTTACAACACACATAAGGACAAATGGCCAATTAATGAATTAATGACCATGTGTGTACAAGAAGAGGGTAGACTTGCCATGGAAGTGAAGGATAGTGTGCATCTGGCCATGCAAGGAAAGAATACAAAACAAGTCAACACTAAAGCGAAGGGAAAAATCCCTCCACAAGCTGATATCAAGAAGGATTCTAGATGCTTTTTCTGTAAAAGGAAAGGGCACATAAAGAAAGATTGCCTTAAACATCAGAGATGGCTTGAAAAGAAAGGTACTCAATCCTCATTTGTTTGTTTTGAATCTAATATGGTTGATGTTAGTCATAACACATGGTGGATTGACTCCGGTTCTACAATCCATGTTACTAATTCCTTGCAAGGATTAGCAAACCTAAGGAAGCCAGTAGGACGTGAGTCATGCATCTATTCGGACAACAAGATGCACTCACATGTGAAAGCGATTGGCAGATGCAAATTAGTTTTAAGTAGTGGTTTTGTTTTGGATTTGGAAAGGACATTTTACATTCCTTGTTTTTCAAGGAATTTAATTTCTGTATCAAGGCTTGTATCATTGCGATTTTCCTTTAACTTTTTAGATACTATGTTCAGTTTATCTTATAGATCTGAAATAGTTGGAAATGGTACATTAACATATGGTCTTTTTCAACTTAATTTACAAAATGACACTTCTTACACTTCTATACATGTTCATGCTGGCATTAAGCGATGTGTTATGAATGAGGAATCCTCTATGTTATGGCATCGTAGATTAGGCCATATCTCTATTGAGAGAATCAAGCGCTTGGTAACTGATGGAGTACTTAGTACTCTTGATTTTACTGACTTTGACACTTGTGTAAACTGCATAAAGGGAAAGCAAACCAATGTGTCAAAGAAAGATGCCAAGAGGAGTTCTACCATATTAGAAATCATATATACGAATATTTGTAGTCTAGATATGGATGCATATGACCAACGGTATTTCATTACCTTTATTGATGACTACTCACGATACATGTATCTCTACTTGCTTCATCACAAAAATGAAGCTTTAGATGCCTTTGAGGTATTTAAGGCTGAAGTAGAGAAACAATGCGGTAAGCAAATAAAGATAGTGAGGTCTAATAGAGGTGGTGAATACTATGGTAGATACACTGATGATGGACAAGCACCTAGTCCCTCTACTAAGTTTCTTCAAGAGCATGGGATTGTTTCCCAATACACTATTCCTGGTTCTCCGGACCATAATGGTGTGGCAGAAAGAAGAAACCGAACATTATTGGACATGGTGCGGAGTATGCTTAGCAGCTCCAAGCTTCCTAAGTCTTTGTGGAATGAAGCCCTTAAGACAGCAGTGTATATATTAAACCAAGTTCCAACCAAGGCTGTCTCTAAGACACCATTTGAATTGTGGAAAGTTTGGAAATCGAGTTTGCGACATATACGCATTTGGGGATGCTCGTCTAAGGTAAGAGTCTATAATCCATAAGAGAAGAAGCTAGACCCTAGGACCATAAGTGGGTATTTCGTTGGATATGCCGAACGGTCTAAGGGGTACAGATTTTATTGTCCATCACATACTACTAGGTTTGTGGAATCAAGGAATGCTAAATTTCTTGAGAATGACTTGATTAGTGGGAGTCATCATTCCTGGAACGAAATTCCAGCGACTGATCATGCGGATGCTCAACCCTCTACTTCAAGTACTCGATTGATTGTTGTACACAACACGCCTACAGTACAAATACGTGATGTACATCCACCAGTCGTTGAAGTTCCACAAACTGCTGGTCAAGACATAGTAGATCCAGCTGAACAACAGATACCAGTTCCTGTTGAACAGCCCGTTGATCATCTTGCCCCTCAGGAGCCTGATGAACCAACATTAAGACGATCTACTAGAATAAAGCGATCAGCGATTCCTAGTGACTATATAGTGTATCTACAGGAATCTGACTACAACATAGGAGCCGAAAATGATCCTGACACGTTTTCACAAGCCATGAGTTGTAAGGAATCCGACTTATGGTATGATGCCATGAAAGATGAGATGAACTCTATGTCCACTAATGGAGTCTGGGATCTTGTCAAGTTGCCCAATGGTGTTAAAGCCATAGGATCCAAATGGGTCTTCAAGACTAAAAGAGACTCCTTGGGCAACATTGAAAGATATAAGGCTAGACTTGTTGCCAAAGGGTTCACTCAGCAGGAGGGAATAGATTACATGGAGACCTTTTCTCCTGTATCTAAGAAGGACTCCCTTCGTGTGATCATGGCATTGGTAGCTCACTTTGATTTTGAACTACATCAAATGGATGTGAAAACAACATTCCTTAATGGTGATCTAGAGGAAGAGGTTTATATGAAACAACCTGAAGGATTCTCCTCTAATGATGGTGAGCAATTGGTATGCAAGCTTAAGAAGTCTATATATGGCTTGAAACAGGCCTCCCGTCAGTGGTATTTGAAATTCCATGATGTCATCACTTCATTTGGCTTTGAAGAAAACATCATGGATCAATGCATATACCAGAAGGTCAGTGGGAGTAAAATCTGTTTTCTTGTCCTCTATGTGGATGATATCCTTCTTGCAACCAATGATCATGGATTTTTATATGCGGTGAAACAATTTCTCTCTAAGAATTTTGACATGAAGGATATGGGTGAGGCATCTTATGTCCTTGGCATTAAGATCCATAGGGATAGATCTAGATATATTCTGGGTCTATCGCAGGAAACCTATATTAATAAAGTTCTAGAGAGGTTTCGGATGAAAGATTGTTCACCAAGTATTGCACCCATTGTAAAGGGTGACAGGTTCAATTTGAACCAGTGCCCTATGAATGATTTAGAGAAAAGTCACATGAGCAACATTCCATATGCTTCAGCTGTTGGAAGCCTTATGTATGCTCAGGTCTGCACACGACCTGACATTGCATTTGCTGTGGGGATGTTGGGCCGATATCAGAGTAATCCAGGTATCGACCACTGGAAGGCTGCAAAGAAAGTCATGAGGTACCTTCAAGGTACAAAGGATTACATGCTTATGTATCGACGAACTGACCATTTGGAGGTGATTGGCTACTCCGATTCAGACTTTGCTGGCTGCGTTGATTCCAGGAAATCAACATCAGGTTATGTTTTTATGCTAGCTGGAGGAGCCATCTCCTGGAGGAGTGGAAAGCAAACCTTGGTTGCTACTTCCACAATGGAGGCAGAGTTCGTTTCTTGTTTTGAGGCTACTTCACATGGTGTATGGTTAAAGAGTTTCATATCAGGGCTTAGAATTCTGGATTCAATATCTAGGCCATTACAGATATTTTGTGACAATTCAGCTGCTGTCTTTATGGCTAAGAATAATAAGAGTGGCAGTCGAAATAAACACGTCGACATAAAGTACTTAGCCATAAGGGATCGCATTAAAGAAAATAAAGTGGTCATAGATCATATCAGCATTGAATTAATGCTAGCTGATCCTTTGACCAAAGGAATGCCACCACGGTCATTCAAGGATCATGTCACTCGGATGGGACTTGGTTCCATGATGTAATATGTTATACAACATTACAGTGTTAATAAAACTCTATTCAGTTGTGCGTTTTCTCATACAGTTGCGCATAAAGTCATTAGAGAACACACACATAAGGTTGGACCGCGAATAAACATTGGGTTTATTCATACAGTTAAAGTTACCATATAAAGGAATTAACTTTGAGAAATAATATATTGTAATACATAGAAGATACTACTCACATTAAGAAGAACTATCGTCATGATTCATGTATTTGTTTCTTGAAAGTTGGATATTAGAATAAATACGGAGACCAAGTGGGAGATTGTAACAATGTGATAGCTTTGGACAGCAACATGACAATTTTCGTTGCTATCCATTGATAGCTTACGTTGCTATCCTTGGCAAGCAACGTGTGGAAACAATTGTTATCGATTGCAACATATGGTGACAACTCGTTGCAATCCATCTGTTGAAATCTATTCATTGTTATCTTGTAATGGTCTCATATTTTTCTAATAAATGGTAACTGATTCTGAGGCCTTTTGGGTTCTTGATGGGAGAACAAGGCACGGGAAATCAATTGGCAGTGTAGCAGTTCAGGTCCCTTTCACAGTCGCTTACAGTCTGCATACACCATCACCGCAGAGCGCCCGGAACATTCAGGCATCAATGGCATCAATGGCTGGAGGTCAGTTCGATCTGTTTTTCAAAATTGATTTGTGCAATCCGGTTTTTGATGCACGTAGATGTTTTACACCTTGGTGATGAGAAACTAGGATAGATAAAAAGACGGTATATATTATGAAAGGAAAGTACTTCATTTATACCTTCAGAGTGGGCTGTAACCTGTTTTAAATTGAAGAAACTATAAACTTCAAAGGCATTTAAAGGAACCCCACAGTGCTATCGATCGATAGTTTGGAAAGGTAGTTCACATTCGTTGTTTTTTTTTTTTTTTTTTTTTTTTTTTTTTTTTTTTTTTNTTGGCAATTTGCCTCTTCTTGAAGCTCCACTGTGCTGTAACTTCACTGCAGCAATAGGTTGTTTCCTCTGTCAATTTCGTCAACAGCAATATTGAAACTTGAAAGTAATGGATTCCATCGTATTTTCAACAATATAAAAATAGAGCAGCAGCCATAATTTCCAGGTCGGATCAACTGTGCCAAAAGTTACAGGGTATGTAGCATTAATAATTTGAGCTGTTTGAATCACAACAGGAATGTCCGCAATGGAGTCTGCATGGATTTTTGAAGAGGTAGATACTGTAAGGAGATCTGATCCTATAACCCATGGGGACCAGATGCGATTAAAATCATCTGTAGGGTACCTTTACAATCGATTAAGGAAGCAATGTTAAAAATAAAAATTTAAAAAATAGGTGTTTATATATGGTAGAGGCGTAGAAGGTGTGAAAATTTCCGAAATGAATAACTCAGAATGAGAGGCCTACTTAATATCATTACCACCAATATCCAATCTGGAGAGCAGTATGAGCATGACTTCCGGTTTCGCGGCATTGTACATATCATGCTTGAATTCGATCATCTGAATGGCAGTTATGAAAGGATCTGTTGCCTCACTCATTCTGTTCAGGCATATATATACCGTTGTTCCCATCGTTACCAGAATATGTTCATATTCAAAATAATTCCCATCCAAATTCTCCGATTCGTAAAGCATGTCTGTTGTCTCCACAGAATACTTGAAGGGACCAGGCCAAACAAAATCTTCACTGACAGTGCTAAAATTATTGACGAATGACAGTCTTACAATGTATGGCTGCGCAGACGACACAGGTATCTCATAGCACGACTTGTTCAGAGGTTTGGGAAACTTTCTCAGATTTTGCAAGTAATCATCCCCAACTTTTTGAGATACATGTTGCGTTTGGCCGACTTGGACATATTTTGTATCTGGTACCCAAGTCAATCCTGATGTACTGTTTGTAAAATTGGATTTCGATCAGCAAGCAATATTCAAAAACCCTGCAGTTCAGCAGGCACCATCAGAATTAGTTCCAACTTCCAATAACACAACTGCACAGAACGAAGTCCAGAAGGAAGCTTCTCAAATACCTGGTTGGGCATGAACGAAATTTGCAGCAGCCAAAAACAAAACTAACATGATTTGCTGCCTCTTCTTCATTTCAAAGTTCTGGCTGGATTTGTATTTGGCACCCATGAAGCTGGTTTCTAACTTTTTGTGCGTGCAAGTGGGGAGAACAACTTGGGAAACTGAAGTTTGTAGGATCATTGCCACAGAATGTTATTTGCTAAGCATCGGATGAAGTTCTGGTGATTAATTCTCTTTCCGTTTCAATTCTATTACTAAAACATTGGAAGAGGCGCCATTGAATTTTTTTAAGAAATGTGGTAGTCACCAATCTCTTCTGCGTGTGGACAAACGAAAAGTCCTGCTACTGCAAAAATTGTACGAGCAACAGTGAAGGCACTTCATCTTTCTTGGTCCTCCTCCTAGGTGAAAAAGGAAAACCACTACCCATTTTCTAAGTAAAGAGTCATATTTAGCCTACTTAACCATCTGCGCTCGATTCCAACGTGAAAAAAGTGAAGCTAGGGCCACATGCATTCTTACCTGTGGAAGATGAACATTCTTCTGCAGTCATGATGCTAGGCCACATGACGGATTTTCTTGACCGCAGAGATGGAATTTCAACATTCTGTAAATTGGACGTATACATCATAGTGCACAAAATTTTGATACTACGAGTGTACAGGGTAATTTGATACACTTTCTCGGGAAAAAATTCACTGTATACTACCTTTTGAGAGGACATATATGGTTAATTAACCGCCAAATTCCAAGCCTCTTAAGTCTGCAGCATTGCACAGAGCCTCTGTGCCTCTGTTTTGACAAAAACCTTCACCCCCTAAAAATTTTAGTGTTGCAGATTAATATTAGCGCGTACTTTTGGGTGAATTGCAGTTGTCTGAGAAAGTATTTAAATATTAAAATTTTCTTGCTACAGAAGTGATCAGGCACCAAAATGGATCCTTCTTGTGGCCCTGGAATCATTTTTGGTGGTTTCTGTTACACATTTTCTTCGGTTTGCGCTGGAGATCACTTTTCAAATCAACCGAAAGTGGAGCGAGTGCCAATACAAAGCAGTATGTTCTAACTTCCACAAAGACAAGTGGAAATAACACTTGCTGCAGTTGCAAGCACTTTATCCAACACTACCTATAACAGAGTACAGGGTACCATGGAAATAAAACGAATAATCTTCTGAGCCCTTTACGCCTGAATCATTTTGCACATGAAAGCTCGTGCTGCAGCACAATTCTCATTCTCATTTTCATCCTTCTTCTAAATGGAATCATGTACTTTTCATGCGTAGGAATGATGTAATTTTGGTCGAGAGGTTATCATGGGTAAAGCTAAATAATTTTGGTCCAGAAGCCAACTGCCAATCATAACTCAGTAACTTTAAATAAGATGAGTCAGTCCATACCGCTTAGAAGAAGCTTACCAGCAACCTAAAATAATATTGAAAGCCTATAAATAAAGTTAAATAATATTTCATTCATAATGCTAGCACAAGCTGCTTCTTAGTATTGCAATACATAAGGAATAAAATTTAGAAAGGCAAGAGGAGTATGCATGGAAAACCATAATCATAATGCTAAAACAATTCTCATGGATTGTTATTTTCTAAAGCTGCAAATTGTGACAATGCTAAAATAATTATTCAACTTTTTACAGGAAATGCCATGCCTGGAATGCTACCTCCATGAAGTAGAGCTAACCACTGAATGTGTCTGCAACATCTGCAATTTCTGTCGTTGACTTAAAAAGTTAGTTATTGATCATGGACCAGACTGGTTTTCATCAGTTGAAATAACANACATTTGAAAACGGTTTTGATTAAGGAGCTCCTGGTAGTTCTCCACAGGACACAAAATTCTTGTAGAGGTATTGCAATGCTCTTCCATCTTGGATCAGCTACACTATTGTGATGTTGTAATTGATGAAACCTTTCCAAGATCTAAGACACCACCTATCTTGCAATGTGGTGAGGACCAGGCTCCAACATCCCCATATTGAACCCAAATCTGACAAAATTCTCATAAGAACACATAATAGAAAACATGAAAAGAAACATAGCTCTTTATTCTTGCTTAAGAACATGAAAATTCATACAAATGTTGGAAGCAAACATCCCAAGGACAAACAATACTTAAGGTCCTCACAATCACACTCCTCTAATACAAGATATAAGCCAAACAACAATGGTTGTTATCACTCGCTCATATAAAATTGCCCATGATAGTTACAACAATAATAGAGTGGTCACAAAGAGCTCACACTCTCTCTCCAAAGATATTCTATTGAGGCTCTCTAGCCCCCTCCCTTGATACTAACCTTCTTTCTTCCTTTTAGCCTAATTAGCCTACCCAAACTTAGGGCCTTGATGCCTTTTATAGCCTTCCAAGTGTCCTTTCATCTTTCCTCTAAATTAGAATTAAATTTGAACTTTGTTGGAATCCATATGAGATGTCTTGGAGAAGTAGGAGACATCTTTCTTGAAACAAACACATCTCAGATGAGACATCTTGTAGTTGGAGGAGACATCTTGAAAACAAAGGAGATGTCTCAAGCTAGGAAAGACATCTTGAGCATGGAGAAGATGTCTTGCTATCAGAGGAGACATCTCTCCTGAGAGGCCAAAATTTTGAGATGCTTGTTTTGAGGTCTAGACCTTCAGACACCTCCAAACAAATTCCCATTGATCTTAGAACCCCCTAAACTCATCAAAATGAGTCTAAAACACCTCTAAACATGCCAAAACTCTAAGTAAAGATTCCATCATCAGACAAATGGTACATTAGCTTGTTTGATGTCAACATCAACACCCTCCTTAAAAAGACTCTTGATTTCCACACACAAAGCCTTTACACTTGGGATAGTTGTTTCCTCCTCACATAGGCCACAATTCACATACAAACCAAAGCATAACATATATGGAATGGTTAGATCTTACAACATTTTGTCTCTACCATCCAAAACTTATTTCACAAACACACATAAACACACAACATAATGTATGCATGACACACATAAACACATATACACACATTAGCATAATTTTTTGCATAAATCACAATGGATAATTACATGAAGAAGATTGGATCTAGTCTTTACCCTCAAAGGCTCCACCATGCTTCCATATTGAGAGCATCAAATCTCATGTGTTTCTCCCATGACCTACAATAAAAGAAGAGTAAGAAAATTCAAAAAGGTTAGGTTTTCCCAAATCAACTTCTTTTCTTCCATTCTTTTTCCTTTTCTTCATCTTCTTCTTATTGGTATTTGGAAGATTACCACTTAACTTCCTTTGACCATAAACATCACAATGTAGATTGTCTTCATGCTACTCATCCATTAGACAACCAAGATAATCAAGGTTAACAACACATTTGACAAAATCATACTTGCATTAATCAATAGCAAACAATCTTCAAATTCTACAAAATTAAATAATTACCAATGCCTTCACCAACATTAATAATGACCTTTCTAATATGACATAAAAAGTCACATTGCCCTCATCATTCACAACTTGACTTATAATTTCATCACAATCCTTACAATGATCATGATACACATCATTACAATCGAACAAACCACTATCAAGCTCAAGTGAAAGACTAGCAACCCTCATACTAGCTTCAACATGAGAGACATTATTATGATCAACAATGTAAAGCGCACACTTACTTACTGTTGATGCGTAAATTTTGGACACGCGTAAATTTTGGACACGTGAACACCTGTGAAAACTCGTTTTAGGAGACTATCACCTAGGACGCCTCCCGTAAATTTTGGACACGTGAACACCTGTGAAAACTCGTTTTAGGAGACTATTACCTAGGACGCCTCCCGTATGGGTACGGAAACCCAGGAATAGTCTCAGCTGGAAAGGGCAATGTGACAAACAATAATAACAATATTTTAAACAAAATATCAGAATAAAAGCTTAGGTTTAATTTAATATTTAAATACTTCAATTTAATTTGATATCGGAAACTCAGGCTAATTTGTGTAATTTGCAAAATGATAAATAATTCAAATATTCAAATATTCAAATAGTGCGAGGCAAAAGTCATCTTAGGCGTAGCAGCGGGGCAAGGTCTGTGTGCAGTCGTGAGAAGAAGACTGCGAGCCGCCGACGCCACGGGGAATTCAAGCTCTCAAGCTGCTGCTGCGAACGTGGGAGGAATCAGCCTAAACGTAGCAGCCGTTGCGGCCACGACCAAGTCTGGCTGAGAGATGAGCAAGGGGAGGTGGCGCGCGACCAGAGCAAGGCGTGGATGACACAGCGTAGCTGGAAGACGCCGTTAAGAACGTCGGTTTTGTTATGGATGTTGGTGCTTTGGAGCTGGAAACCAGATGATCCAGGCAATGGTGGAAAACTAGAGAGAGCAATACGACGAGGACGATGAAGAAGAGTATCATAAACTGGCTGCGGCTATAATCCTACGCCTGCACAAAATCAGCAGCAGAAACAGCAATTTCTTGTCGCCGAACACTGTTTCAGCTCTACTGCAGTACTTTTGCAGGAAGAGGACGGCGATACCAACGAGGAATGAGATCACAAAAAGAAGAAAACAGAGGGCGCACAGATCAGACCACACGTGGAGCAGATGGAGCAGGTGTGGACTGCAGCTATGGCCGTGAAAGAAAACGTGCGCGCCAGGTAGGAGAAGGTGAGGAAACCAGCGGAGGCGGCCGAACGAACAGACGGTAGCGCGGGGCGGGCGACGGACAGATGCACGGCGCGGCAGCAGACGGACCGATGGCCCGGCTGCAGACGGACAGATGTGGAGGAAGACAGAGGAAGAACAGCGGCTGCGAACAACAGCAGAACAGGAAACCGCAGACGCTTCTTCTTTTCGTGCGGCTGAGAGAAGGGTCAGATCTGCGTGGGCAGGGCAGGATCTGGTCAAAGAGGACCGAACTGGTATGAGCAGGGTGGCAGGAGTCAGCAACGGCAGCGCAGCAAGCAGGCCACGCAGGGCAAACAACGCCGACAGGGTTGGCGTTGCTGCGGGCGTGGGCGACGGACAGAAAAACAGCGGCGGGTGGCGAAACGGACAGCAACGGTAGCGGACAGGAACAGAAAAACCAGAAACCTAACCCTAAGTGCAGCCGCCCTTACACGTCAACCACACGAGCCACCTAAAATAAAACACAAGAAGGTAAGGTTTAAGTTCATACTTTATTTTATTTTAAAAGGCATAGGTTAGTTTATTTTTATTTTTAAATTTTAGGGGTGGGTAATGTCCTGTTTATTCTCTTTTAAAATATATTTTTAAACGGGCTAATGAAGCCCACCAGCACGTGGACAATGGCTATGTGCAACCTCTTGGTCTTCTATTTTTTAATTTTTAAAATTTTATTGGTTCAACAAGGTTTAAGCAAGGCCCCATGCCTAGCATGGGTGAAAGTTGGTCACAACACTTACCTATTCATTACTTCTTCCATCCATCCTTGGTTCAACTTGATCTTCAACATGTGGCTGTCCAACATCTTCAAAGCTTGAAGGTTCAAGATCCCAAATAGAAGTCTACAAATCAAATGGTTTCTCCCCTTCAAAGGAATCATCATTAGCCTCTTCATTCCACTTTGGACGTTCCAACTCAAAAGTAGACTCTCCTCCATGGTTTTAAGATCAAATTCATCAAAAATCACATCAAAAGTAACTATTCTTTCACATACCTTGGCTAGAAGACTCATTGATCTCCTATGAGATAGTCATAAGCTAGCTTAGAATCTCCTTTTCCTTGCCACAAGGTATAGAACAATTGCAAAAAGAATGAGTATCATACTTTCTAGTGATGCCCTTGATCCTTCTTGAAGAAGTTCCTTTTTCTTGGCCTCTCTTTTGGCATTGATCCTTCATCTTCCATGACTCATGAGGTAGGAACTTTCCTTGATGACCAGCATACACCATCTTAAACTCTGAAGATCTCTTGGTCCCTTTGATGAAGCCCTTGGTTTCCTTTCTTGAAACCTTTAAGTATTGAACACTTCCTTGCATAATAAGAGATTCTTAACAACTTCTCTTATCATTGATCTCTACTTCATTAGACCATTCATCTTCTTTTCTTCCTTAATGGCTAGAAGATAACCTCTTAATTATTTTTAAAAGATTTAACATATTAGGCTTCATTTCGTCCACATCTTTCCTAAGCTTCTTTACACTAACAGACTTAGATTACAATACAATCCCCAAGTAACACAAAAATTACACTTTTCACAACTCTTCTTTAAGCTATGAGCATAAATCACAAATACCCAAAACTCCTTTTCAAGTTATGAGTACCAAACATAAACATCCAAAACTAATTTTGGAGTATCCAAATATATTCAACTCAAGAAATGAAAACCAAAAATGCAATTCTTACAAACCATAGTATTCAAAGCTAATGGGTATCTCAAATACTAATAATCTCTAATATCCAATATAATTGATCATCAAAATGGGCCATAAGGAGTTTCATCAAATCCTCATTAAGTATGAAAGTTATACCAATTCAAGGTGTAAACCAAAATGGCACTAGAGATGAGTGAACTCCTTGTGTGGTGATGTAGAGAACTCTCCAACTTGAGTAAATTTTCTTCAAATCCTTCACTCCAACACCAATCTAGTGAGGACCATACCCAACATTCCAAAATTGAAGGAAAATCCTATAAAATTTTCACAAGAACAAATAATAGAAAATAGGAAAAGAAGCAAAGCTCTTTATTCTTGCTTAAAAACATGTAGATTCATACAAATAATAGAAGCAAACATCCCAAGGACACAAAACACTCAAGATCCTTACAATCACACTCCTCTCATATAAGACATAAGACAAACAACAATAGTTCTCATCACTCCCTCACACACAATTACCCATGATGGCTACAACAAGAATAGAGTGCTCAAGAAGATCTTACACTCTACCTTCCAAGATACTCTATTGAGGCTCTCTAGCCCCCTTCTTTGAGGTTAACCTTCTTTCTTCTTTTTAGCCTAATTACCTTTATTTTCTTGATTAGCCTACCCCAAACTTTGGCCCTTGATGCCTTTTATAGACTTCCAAGTATCCCTTCATCTTTCCTCTAAATTAAAATTAAATTTGAAGTTTGTTGGAATCTTTACAAGATGTCTTGAAGAAGCAAGAGATGTCTTTTTTGAAACAAACACATCTTAGATGATATGTCTTTCAACTAGAGGAGACATCTTGAGCTAGGGGAGACATCTTGACCATGGAGGAGATATCCTATTATCAAAGGAGACTTCTCTCTTGATAAACCAAAATTTCAAAATGCTTGTTTTGAGATCTAGAACCTTTGAACTCCTCCAAACAAGTTCCCATTGGCTCTGAAACCCCCTAAACTCATCAAAATGAGTCTAAAACACTACCAAACATGCCAAAATGCAAAGGAAAGATCCCATCATTAAAGAGATGGTACATTGGCCTATTTGATGTTTACATCACAATGCTCCATTAACCACCTCCAAATTATCATGCACTATTATCTATGTAACATTAACTTTCTTCTGGAATGGATCTCATTTTTAATGGATTCTATTGCAAGTTTTCATAGGTTTTGGGCTAAGCAAGTGCCATTGCAAAGAAGTATGTTTTAACTTCAGTAAAGATGGTGAGGACAAGTATAAAGAAGACTTGTTGCAATTGCAAACATTGTATCTAGCCCTCACTATAATAGAGCATGTTTTACCATGGAAACAAAAGCAATAATTTTCTAAGCCCTCCATAGCTGAATCATTTTTTGCATGAAGGTTATTGGTGCTACATAATTCTTAGTCCTTTCTTTATTTAATTGAGTTATGTACTTTTCATAAGTAGGATTTATGTAACTCCTGTCCTTTTATGGGGATAGTTTCATAGTTTTTATTATATTTTACCTCTTAAAAAATTATTATTGCAAATGGAAATGCTTAATTAAGTTCTTGTGAGACCATAATGGGTCTATAGGACAAAAGAACTTTACTACAAGGCTGCGATATGGCGATGATGAACTCTTCATCAATAAAATGATCCAAAATTAACACAACCATCTCAAATAAATATGGCAAATTTGTTACGTGAATGCTATATTTACGTCTAAGAGCATTAAAGAAAGGACAACGAAGACTGTAGGATTATCTTTACAAACCTTACAATGCATCATAAAAAAATAGCAGGACGTTTCAAATCTCTATATGCTTTCAGAAATAAGTACAACGATTTAGGCCTTTAGGCTTGAAAGGTCAGAAAACAAAGTTTTCAAANTGATTTAGGCCTTTAGGCTTGAAAGGTCAAAAAACAAAGTTTTCAAACTATCATCTATCCTACCATATTATATGGATGTGTTGTTTGAGGACTTGGACTCGATGCTAAACTTTGGAAAGATATTGAAAGTGCAAAAAAATTTTCTTCTCAATATATTAAAGGTGAAGATGCAAACACCTTACTCAATGTTATTATGTGAAGGTGATTTATTATCTTTAGAAGCAAAAGCCTTGTGCCAATTCATTACATACATCCATAGCTTGCATATATCTAGGTAAGATAAATTCTCTAAAATAGTTCATGAGGACTCACGAGACTGTGGTTGGTATTTTAATATTATTATTTATTTTTTAGGATCCTAGTCTACTTACACTCCTTGGTCCACCCCTTTCATTACTTTACTCCAATTGGAATAGCTTATATTACGTGGCCTCATATGGGTTATTTTGCTTCTTCTCCTTATCCTCCAAATCTTAGACTTAAATAAATAGAGTCAAAATACACTATATGACTATATTTGTAATTTGACTATCTAGGGGCAAGAGAGATTTCAAAACTTGCATTATGAATAAAATAGAAGAATAGCTTCCAATGTAGCAATTTTTGCTTACATGCAAGTTTTTTTCTTTGGTGATTTCTTTTACCTAATCATTATTTTGATTTACTTACATTTTGGCTTCTCAACTAGTGAACTAGACTTCCAATGTAGTGATTTTGTAACACATCTCCTCCACATGTAGTGGAAAATCTTTAATTTTTCCCATGACCTCATCATACATGACAACCTTCATTAATATTTTTTTGTATTCTGCTTTTTGAACTTGAATCATTTCAAGGTTTTGTCACTAAAATCCCATTTAGAAGTCCTAAAACCAAAGTGGATGTTTGTGTTTTTGCATAGGTCTAATCACTGAACGGCTTCTTTTGAATTCCAAATTTGTTTAGGATTTTGTCACTTGTGCTAAATCCTATCTTGCTTGTACACTACTTCCATTACTTTGCCCCTACTATGTCTACTATTGCTACTCTATCCTATGTTGTTGGCCTACCTTGCTTTGCCCCACTTGCAATACCAATTCCGATTGACACTGAACCAAATGATATGGAAATAGATTCCATATACTTAATGGGATTGAAAAGACCAACAATTTGCTCTTTAACTCTCTAAAAAGTCAATGAAAGATTCAACTTTTTGATAAAACATAGAATTTTAGAATATTTTTTAAATTAAATATCAAAATCTAATGTTTATTTATGAATGATCAACACTACATGCTTATGTATAAATGATCCCATATTTAGGGCACATTTCATCATTGAAGCATTTGAATGTTGTATTTTTGTATCACATTAGTTAATTGCAAAGTGAAACTTTAATTGCGAAGCGGCAAACCTAAAATTTAAATGCACACATATCATGATATAAGATAAGGAATCAATGACTCATATGCATCATAAGAAAAAACAAAATTAGGTGTTTTATTTACATCAACAACACTAGAAGAAGGCATTAAAAATATCTACTCCTCAGCTTGTAAATATGTATACAAGAATCAATAGAAATTTCTACATCAATAGAAGAAGCAAAAGTATGATCATTGATAAAAGAAGTTGTGGGGGAATTTAGAATCCCCTGGAGAAGAATGATAATATTGGAGAAACTAGATTCACTTGTGCAACTTGTGAGATTCATAAAAGTTCAAACACACACTTGTTGAAGAAAACCCTCTATATTCACAAACTTCAAACACTTGGCTTGTAGAAAGAAAGCCTTGACATCCACAAAGTTTTAAACACATAGCTTATAGAACATAACTTTGGGCCCTTGTCTACCTTAAAACATCATGTATTGTATTACATTATAAAAAAAGCATCACCAATAAGCAATATTCCATTGATACCTTCTATCATTTAATCCATATCATGGCAAGTTAGAAGAAACATCTTTCCATTATTGTCTTTAATTTAAATATTCATCATCATTATCATCATAACATTGTCCCAATAAAATGGGGTTAGCTACTTGAGCTCTTTTAAGCCATTCACCCTTATGAAGAGCTATATCTTTGTTTATTTGTAATTTCTTCATATCATCTTTAATCTTTTATTCATATCTTTTTTTGTCTTCCTTTTGGTGGCTTTTTTATATGTTTTTTTTTTAAAAGGTCATTATCCGATCTTCTTTGCACATGCCTAAACCATGATTTAGATATTATATTTCTAATTTTAGTTTGTAAAAAAAATTAGTTGAAGATTGAGGTTGTCAAACCCGAAACTTTTTTAACCACAGTTGAAGAGAACATATAACCTGCTTGTCAAATAATAAGTTAATCACTTCAGTAATATGTCGTAAACCCACAATGAGGAAAGAAATGTTATTTTTGTTTTTAAATCTCTGATAATGACCTTACCTATATGTTGACTTAGAAATTTGAAATTTCGTTTTCATCGTTATCCCCTGTTTTCTTTCCTTCTGTACAGAAATGAGTCCAACATCAAGTTTGATCTAACTTTTCAGTGATATCTATAAAAGCTAAAGTATGCAAGACTCTATCTTAGACGTGTAAGACCTCAGCTTTACAACTTACATGTAATGTTCTGCCTCACACAGGTTCAAATACAGATCCATATTCAACACAATTGTCCACTGAAGAAGAAGATTCAGGGCACTGGCTCAAGCTACAGAACCCAAAGTTAGCACTTCGGTTAATGCTGAAATGCAGCGCAGAAGGAGCTGAGCTTGCAGAAATAACAATTTCAGACAACGCGTTTTCTGCCACAGCCAAAGCCTTGCTTAATATTTCCATGACTTCTTTAATACCCGGCCTCAAATGTGCTTCCCATCTTACACATTTCAGGGCCAGCGGAGTCACCATTGCTATAAAGTTTATGCTTGCAAATTTTCCTTTCAATTTACTGTCAATTATGGATGAAAGCTGCACATGCTCAGGGCCCTCTGTATCAAGACGTGATGTTACATGTTCAAGATACATAATAATGTCTTTTAAATAATAATATCTAACAATTTCAGGGCATGCTAACAATATTCACAT
Source organism: Gnetum montanum (assembly GCA_015680685.1). Taxonomy (NCBI): domain Eukaryota; kingdom Viridiplantae; phylum Streptophyta; class Gnetopsida; order Gnetales; family Gnetaceae; genus Gnetum; species Gnetum montanum. The sequence continues at coordinate 599,655 of MNCI01003851.1, forward strand.
GCTAATAATATTCAAATAATCTGTTTTTGGTGGATCTTAGTTAATACCCAATTGACGATATTAATTTGGTCTTCGCTTAAGCTGACGTCAATGGCTTGTCTGCCACACACAATTTCCAGCAGCACCACTCCGAAGCTATATATATCACTTTTTTCAGTAAGCATGCGTGTCATGTAATACCTGCAAATATCATGTTCATTATTATATGGTTTTCTCCATTTTGCGAAAGAAATGACTTTAGATTACCGCAAATTATAGATTCGCTGTGTTGCATCTAGTATCCAGGGATAAGGCATAGTCTTTACTGTAGGTGCAGGTATCCCAATGTCCCTTATAACAGTGGTTATTACGTGCCAAACACTCTCAACTTTTCCTCTGGCGACACCCAAATCCGAGAGATTTCCGTTGAGAGTTTTGTCAATCAAGACATTTGCACATTTCAAGTCTGCGGATTATCCTGGGTTCGCTTTCCAGCTGCAGATAGTCCAGAGGATTTTTAAAAATTAAAGGAAAAAGTCAGGGCATACTTCATTATTTGAATAAAAAGTTGAAACTTCAAACAGGGCTGTAGTTATGGAATTAACATAGTGAAAATTTGACACTAGAATGATCATGTTAAAAAAAAAACACGAAATACCATAAAGATGGTCCTTGAGGTATCCATTTGGCATGTATTTGAATATCAGCATGAGTTCACCAGAATCATTGCAGTAGCCTAGGAGCTTTACTATATTCTCATGACTTAATCTGGACAAAAGTAGGATCTACAAATTTTAACTTCTAATAAGTAAGCTAAACCTTGTGGAACCAGACAAATATATTAACAAATTAAACCACCAAAGTGTTATTGTTAGTAACTAAAAATTTTCAGTTTAAGAATCACTGCCAAAACTATAGGCTTATTTTCAATGACTAAAATTCCTTCATGTAAAGATTTCTGCCATAGAAGAAAAATAAAGACCAAAATTCCCCTATTAAATCATGAATAATACTAATAAGCTATTTTCAACTTGCACCTAGGCACACAAATTGTGAGGTTGCTTTATGAATGTGTCAAAGTTGCAAGTCACCTTCCATTATGATTTAGCCCATAATTACTAAAAATTACAAAACCGTATTTCCATCTCTTTAGAGTCTTGCAACATCTAGCTCTTTATATGTTAAGGGGTACATATATGGTTATATAGTTCCATTTTCAACAACTCCCTACCTTTTTTCTCTATTATGTTTGTTTAGAACCAGCGGATCTATAAGATAAATTAGGTTGTACAAAGTATATTTATTACAATAAATCTTAAGTACAATAGATGTATTCAATACTCATGTAATGAAAACACTTTTTCAATATAAAATGTTCCTTCATAGTCAAATCTATTTATTTATTATAAATTGTCATATATCATTTACCAATTTTTTATGTTTGATCATGAAAAACACTATGGTCTTCTAATTTTGTTATGGTTAAGAGTCAAGATAATACATGTAATGCAGGATCTAAGTTAAATACTTAAAGATCTTAAGTTTAGTTACCTCATTAAGAAATTCATTTGTTCCTTGGTTAGAAAATGCTGAGAGAACTTTGACAACTACTTCTTGTCCATCAGGAAGCTTTCCATAAAAGACTGGTTCAAATCCACCACATCCAATTTCATGTGAGAAATCCTGGGTAGCTGATGAGCTCTTTCATTGTGAAGGATCTACACATTGATGACTTAAGTATTGCCAGTTTTGATGGAGATTCTTCATAAATTTATATGTATATTAGGGTTCTTGAATCATCATTTTATCTGTATAAAATTTTAAACTGTGCTAGACACTTTCCTACAGAAAAATAAGGTATGGACCTTTACAGAAAAATAAGGAGTTATGGACCTTACCTTTAGACCTATTAGCCTTGTATTTTCTGAAACCAAAATACGATATCCATATTCTGGTAATGATCGTCAGAACAATTGCACTAGCCGTTGCTACGAGTATGGTGGCTTTCAAATTTAGGTGCCCTTTTGATTCAGCACCGGTTGATTTCTGGTTGATTTAGAAATAAGGTATTGGGTGCCTGAGAAGCTGCATATGGTTGACAGCGCTTTATACCATCCTGTGTATTTAGTTATAAAGATAAAATATTGTCATTCTAAGCAAAGTAACTTAAAACATTACTTGAATTATTGTTAGCAATAGACCTGGAACATTTCATGGAACTTTCATTGCAGTTACATATTTGGAAACTGGGATTTTCTCCCTCTAGTATTAAGGAAAATTGTATAATCCAAGTAAACTTACAGCTCCTGAAGATTATTCAGGGTACACAACCACGCAGGAAGAGTTCCATTCAATTTGTTATTTTCCATAATTCTGAAAAATAGCTGAAACTTCAACATATTGATTGGGAACACATAGAAAGCGTAAATACATGAATTAGTCCAAATTTAGGCTCACATTGCTTGCAACTGATCAAAATTTTTCCGATCTAAATTTTCTAAGAGTCTTGACAAATCTGGTAGTGGTCCTTCCAATTGATTGTTGGAAAGGTCTCTGTAAAGTTTAAACTAAGGTGATTAATGATCAGGAGATCGCATTTATACACCAACAGGAAAAATCCATAGCAATTAGAAATTACAGTGGAAGATAAACACAGTATATGCATACAAGTATTTTAAACCAATCAGCTTTGCAATACTCCGAGGTATACCCCCTGAGATTTTTGCCAGATAAGTAACTGCAACAGGACATCATGTAATGGATTCACTTTTTTTTGCTTGAAAGGAATTCACATTTCAAGCTCATTATAGAATGGTCCAAAAATTGAAATAATTGTCCCCGCTTTAATTAAGGTCAGGTCCATTTAATGACCAAATTTTATACATAAGAGGGAATAAAGAGAGAAGAAGCTCACAGATGTTAAACAGTCATGTTGGTGCAGTTAATAGATTCCCAGGGGATTACAAAGCATGGATCAGAAACCCACGAAGTGAGGTTGAATCCGAATGTCGTTCTGAACTCATTCAGCATCTGCACTGTGCGTATCTTGCAATCACATCACACGCACACGTTACTATTCAATTTCAATTCATCGTACAGGGTTTACAAAACTATGAAATTAGACCAAAATTCTTTGTTTCTTACCGCAATAAATCATTAGTAGTTTCATTATCAGTGATGGGAACTCGGATAAAAGAAGGCATATATAATAGACGACGAGGACTTTATTAACCTTCCGAATTGCTAATGGCCTGTTCTGAACTGACCATAATAAAACTTCCAAAGCACTTAAAGGAACCCCAGCGGTGACATCAGTAGTTTGTAAAGATGCATTAAACTCTCCGTTAATGTTATTGCATTTTGCCTGCACCAGAAGCTCCACTGTGCTGTGATTACGCAGCAGAGACAAGTTGTCTACTATGTCATCTTCGTGAACGAGAATGTTGAAAGGAATGGAATCCGTTGCATTGTCAACATTATAAATGTAGAATATCATTAATATACTTAAAGTCCTATCGGAATTGCCAAGGGCTATAGTTTTCAAATTATACACTACCACTTCAATATATACATCTAGCCACTTTTCAAAGTAGTAAATCATTTTCGTTTTAATCATCCACTGCGCCTGGTACCATTAGTGGTACTATAATTTTAAGGAACATTTCAACATATTTATTAAAATTGCAAATTGGCAGCTTCATGTTGGGATGGGCAACCAATGAGTTGTAGCATATAATAAATTTGTGAAGAACTTGCATTCTCAGCTTTTGCAAATAAGATTTTTATTCTTTAAAATGTAGTTAAGAAGGTTATTCCTGTTTGGGCTTTACTTAATTACTCCATTGTTTTTCTAAAATTTTACATGGGCGTCTTTGACTCATATTCACTATCGTTTTTCGGCTTAATTTAAACAAAGAACATTATATTCATGTTTTTCTACTTTAAAATGCAGTTAAGAAGTTCATTCCTGTTTGACCTTGACTTAATTATTCAATTGTTTTTATAAAAATTTTACATAGGCATCTTTGACTCATTTTCATTTTTCACTTCTCCAAGGTATTTAGTATCATTCTACAGCTTAAATTTAAACAAAGAATATTATATTCATGTTAAAGATTTAGTTACAAGTATTCACACAAATATGGCAAGCTAAGTGGTAGAATGGAAAAGCTATTGCAATTTTTGCCCTTTTCAAGAAAAGCATTACTAGAATCTTATTTGCACGAATTTGTTAAGTATAAAATATATGCACATACAAAAAGTGCTGAGTTTCTCCCATTTATAAATCATGCTGCTGAGCATAGGAAAACTCTTATGAAAGAAAAATGACTTTCTAACACTGACACATTGGGTCGACTTGTTCATTTCTGCTGAGTAACCGCAAACATTTATAAAAATTTTAAGAAAAAGAAAAGATAGGTAAATTTATAGTTAACATGCTTGAAAAAAATTCTCTGCTTATAAAATATTAAAATTAAGGTTTAAAAGTAACATTAATTAACAAAGGTTCAGGCCTTTTAATTTTTGAAAGATATTGAAAGACGGGAAAAAACTTTTCTTTTCCATGACTTAAAGGTGAAGATGGAAACACCTTACTTAATGTTATGTAAATCTGATTTATTACCAGAAAGTAGAAGCCTCATGCCAATTCATTACATACACTCATATCTTGCATATCTCAAAGCAAGACAAATAATCTAAAAGAATTTTTGAGGATTTGGGAGACCCTGGTTGGTATTTTAAAGAATGCAATAGTTGAGAAAATTGAGTATCTCTTTAGAGGACATGTAGCAAAATGCCAAAAATCCCAAGGAAGGAGAAGGTTTTAAGGAAGATGGATTCAACTTCCCAAAAAGACCACATTTGTAAGTTGTACAGATTGAGATTAATATGCATTTCTTTGTTATGCTATGGCTATTCATTTCAAACAGCCTTATAATATTATCTAGTGCTTGGTTAATTTGTACAGTCTATTTTTATTTTTTATAAAAAGGTAGGATCTATCCTATGAGATTTCACATATAACTTCGTTTCATTTCATAAAATGCTAAAAGAGCATGGAATTACCATGGACAATTCAAACGCTCTATTCCGAAAACAGGGAATGCCGGAATGGTCACTCCGATGAAGCATAGCTAGGTATGTATCATGATACTGAACCATTGGAGCAGTGAAGTTGGGTTTATTTTGGCCCTGTGAAACCGTCTCTTGTTGGACAATTAACGTGGTACTGATATTCAGTTTCGTGGCAAGGAGTTTAGCTCCTGGGCACATTGGAGCAAGCGTGTTACCAGTAAATAATGTTCTTTCAGATAAGCAGGCTACTGCGTAACAAGGTTCCAAACAACGGTTTAAGTTTCACTAATTGTAACCAACTAAAATTTCTGGTAATAGATAAATTCAAAATTTTCGGAGTAGAAAGAATTGAGAGGATAAACCAGGTCATCCGATTATAAGGTTCTCACGAGCGCCAATGTTGAATCTGGCCATTGCATTTACGAGTAGTCCCTGCTGCGACGAGTGGTACATTCCATGCCTCAATTCAAGTACCTGAATCGCCGATATGAATGGATCTCCCTCCCTCTCGCTGATTCTGTTAAGGCATATGTACACTTTTCTTCCTAGCGTGAACAAAAAATGATCATACTAACCGTATTTCCTGTCAAGATTCTCTGATTCGTAAAGCATAGCTTTTGTCTCAACAGAGAACGTGAACACACCGGGCCAAATTGTGTCATTACTGACATCCTTAGTTACCAAGCGCAATTTCACAAGGTAACAAGGTAACGCTCTACAGAGAAGAGAGGAATCTCATATCACGATTTTTTCAGAGGTATGGGAAACTTTCGTAGATTTTGGTAGTAGCGATATTCACTGGGCAGATATTCAGATGTCCGTTGTGTTCGGCCCACTTTGATAAATTTTGTATCAGGTACCCCAGCCAGTCCTCTGTTATCCGTAAAATTGGATGTCGACCAGCAAGCAACATTCCAAAATCCTGTGATTTTCATCCATCAGAATTCATAATGAAGCGTCAGTTATTTCTTATGGGGACTGGAAAGAGAAGGAATTTTTTTGTAACAAGGTTGTCCCTGAGAACATTGTTCGGCACCTCTCAGGAGTTTCCAAGCAGATTCTCAATCCGGATGAAACTCTAGAGGAATACACCTCAGCAATCAACAATTCTAAAACACATGTCAACAAACAATGTGTTAGTGTTAGCATGTCTCGAGGGGTGTTTTAAATTCATTATTGGTGATATACTAATAAGGTAGATAGCATTTCTTTGCTCCATTTACGTGGACATCACGGGGACTACTAGTTGAACCTTCCATATTCATCACTGCGTGTTGGTAGTTGGTGTTGCGCCCTTACGAGCACACAACATCCCATACCACATCCCATAACACACTTAGTTAAACACCCCAACGTAGAGTTGAATTATGCAACCCTTCGAGGCAAGGTCTTACCGAAGTGGGGTAATGAGGTAGGTCGTAGCCTCCTCTTACTAATGCATGAAACTATCATGCCAATATGTTTCCAAAGACACAAGGAGAGGAGGACTCCTTGTGCCCTCATGACCCTCGAACCATGGGGGAGGTAGTAAGCCACCACCAGCATTGCTACCTCTCTCACAATCCTTCCTCGCTTAAAATGAGCGACAACCTTGGAGCATAGGCTGGGTAACCCATGAGGCAACTACACCAAAATCGAGGGAGGATTCCATCAATCTTGAGAAAGTAAGCTCATGCTATTCTGAGTCAAGTCCGAAAAGGATCTTAAGTTCTAGAAGGTCCAACTGCTAGGGCCTAAGGCCTTAAAGCATTTTTTTTGAACTCAACTATCTGCCTAAGATCCGAACTCATCATAACATCTGACACCCTGGTCAAGAGCGTTACCCCTCAAGACTTGGCATGTCCATCCTTCCACACTTGGCCTAAAATGCAAGACTATGGAACAACATCAAGTGATCTATCATTGTGACATGACAGAACACACCAACCTAGGGATGTATGAGTCCCAGGGCATCCCCGAACTCGTTTGTATCCAAAAGTTTAGGGGTCTCAAGTTCAACATAGCTCCTCTTCTATTTGAAACTTAAGCCCCATTGCCTATAGAGCACTTCGAAAAGCTCCAGGCACCTTCCTCCCCTCCTCCCCTATTTGAGGTAGGCTCTCATAGGAATTTGTTCTTGGATCCTACAAGGCATCACATGCCATGCCTCTTCCAATTTTTTTTATGGGAGGTTTCGCCATCCATCATCGGAGCAACCAAGGTGGGAGGCTAATTGTTTGCTCTTGACAGAAGTCCAAGATCAAATTTTCCTAAGACCTCAAATGCTCCAATGGTTTCCAACTATCATCTGAGTCAAGATGGTATTTCCAGTGAATGAGAAATTCCATTTTCAAATCTGCACCATGGCTAGTGGTCTGGAAGTTTCGAATGCAGTTTGCTCTCTTTCCTTGTATAGATTGTATACAAGGTCATTTTTAGATTAAGAGGCTTCTTTCCAGATAAGGGAACCCATCTGGTAGTGGCTTCAACATGCTGACATGAAAAACTGGATGGACTTTGTTCATATTGATAGGTAGCTGAAGCTTATACGTCACAGGGTTAATTTTATCGATGATCTGAAAGGGACCATCATATTGCCTCATCAATTTGGAGGTAGTTCCCTATTTCAGTTTAAACTGACATGGGTCCAACTTTCAGAGAACCCAATCTCCCACCTTGAATTCACGGTGCTAGCATTTTTGACAAACATACTTTTTCATACGTTGCATTGCCCTCTCCAGACGATATTTTACAGTTTCAACATTTTCATATCACACTTTCAAGAATTAATTCGTTGAGGGATGCTAACCCTATAATGAGGGGGAGACCATATGAGGGGTAATGGGCTACATTCCATTACTAGTTTTGCAGGAGAAAACACATCAGCTGATGACTTTAGATGCAACTTAGTTGGGCAATCCCCAACAAAACAGGTCAGTTCTTTTAATCGCTATGAACATAATGTTGGAGGTACTCTTCAAGTACATGGTTCATTTATTCGGTTCATTATAGCCCACAAAAATGGAGGGATTTCCAAGGAGAGAAAATGTCCACTTGGACACTCCATATAACCTTTGTCTTGTTGGCAAACTAAACACTTTTGAACATAAGAAATTACATCTCGATATATCTTTGGCTAGAAGAAGGTTCTCTCGATGAGTGCTAAGGTTCTTTGCTATCCAAGGTGCCCAGCCCACTGTGCGTTGTGGCACTCTCGAATTATCTCCTTACGAAGGTCATCCCAATCCAAAACACATATTCAATTATCATGGAACCAAAGCAATCCATCCCTCATTTTGAACTGTGAAGCTTGCCTAATTTCTATCAACTTCATTAGATAAACGACATGAGAATTTCTTTTTAAACCATCTTGGATTCAAGTCAACAACACTTTGTCTCATTGAACAAGTGAAGTTTGTGGCCCAATGATAGAAAAGAGATGGGAGGTAGGTTGAGGACAACAACTCAATGCATCTACCACCACATTCTCCTTCCCAGGGTAGTAGGTTAGTTGTAGATCAAATTCAAAAATCATAGCTAACCATTGTGCTTGTTTGGGCCTCAACTTCATTTGATTTAACAGATAACTAGTCACCAGATTATCAGTCTTTACATCGACATGACTTCCCAGCAAGTAGTGTCTCCATGCTCTCAAGCAATGGATAATAGAAAATGTTTCTTTCTCATGGACTAGCCATCTCTACTTTACTTGATTCAACTTTTGAGACTCATAAGCGACAAGATGACCTTTTTGCAGCAAGACACCACCGATTGCATCTTCACTGTCATCAGTATAAACTTCAAAATATTTCAAGAAATCTAGTAGTGCCACCACCGGTTGGGAGGTTAAAGCTTCTTTGATTCTATCGAAGGCTTGCTGATAGTTTGAATCCCACTACCATGGGACTTCTTTCTTTTGCAAATTGATGAGGGGAGCAACGATACTCGAGATATTTTTAATGAATTTACAATAGAAGTTGGCTAACCCCATAAACTGTCTGATCTCATGAACATTAGTAGGAGCAGGCCATTAACATACAACCTCTACTTTTTTCGAATTTGGCTTCACCTGCCCATGCCCTATGAGATGTCCCAAAAATTTTAGCTCTATACAACAAAATTCACATTTATCTTTCTTAATGTACAACTCATTTTCCTGTAGCTTCTCAAGGACTAACTACAAGTGGAGGGCATGTTCCTCCATGGTCTGGCTATATATCAAGATATTGTCAAGATAGATGACCATAAATTTATGTAGGAGTGGTCAAAATATCTCATTCTTCAATGTACAAAGGGTAGTTGGTGCATTGCAAAGCCCAAAGGATAGCACTGTCCACTCGTATGATGCATATCGAGTTACACATGCTATTTTTTCTTCATTCCCCTCTACGATGCGAACCTAATAGTACCCTTGTTGAAGGTCTAGCTAGGTGAAATAATGAGTCCTTGCCAATTGATTGAACAAGTCTAAAATAAGTAATATTGGGTACTTATTCTTGATAGTATGTTTATTCAACAACTTGTAATCACAACAGAGATGTAGTGTTTCATCCTCCTTGGTGACAAACAACATTGGTGCCCCATAAGGGGATTTTGAGGGAGGAATGTATCCTTTGGACATTAAGCTCTAAAGTTGCTTCTTCAATTCCTCCAATTCTGGTCCTATTAATTGATATGGTATTTGAATAGGTGGCTTAGTACTTGGCTATAATTCTATTTTATGATCTATGATCCTTCAAGGTGGTAGACTTCCTAGTAACTTAGGTGGCATCACGTCTTTAAAACTATCTAGCACCTATGCTATGTGGGGGTCAAGGTTTGTTTGAGATCCACAAGCCTCAAAAGGATCACCTATTTGCATAGCTAGCAGAAATTTTCTTGTGGGATACTTGGCCAAATGTTTCATCACCATTGGTGATACAATCTGGGGGCTAGAGCCCTCATACTTTCCAATTTGTGCTTCATGAGTTTGAACTAGGCAAGGTGAGCTTTCATGTGAAATGGAGATAAGGTTTAAGTGTGAAGCTGTAAAAACTTTGGCCTTGCGTAAGAATTCTTGCCCCAATATAACCTTGAAGAAGTTCATATCTAGAATTGAAAAATCTAGAACCCCTTGCCATGAGCCCACTTAAACTAGGATACTTTAACACACTGTGATGCACTGAAGAGGTTTGAACTTGGCAAGTTTGCAGGAGGCTTGGATTGGTTCTATTTTTTGCTACAAGTCTCTTACCAAGGTTGGAACCATGTAATTGTGGTTGGCCCCATTATCAATGAGGGCACTTATCTGACTTGAGCTCATAGTGATTGGGGTCAATTGAGCCTGATGTAAATTATCTAGAGTAGTATTTTGGGAGTTTCTAGCTCCTAACCTTTGTGTAACCATGTTAGAAAACTCCATCATAACAGTGAGTCTTTGTTATTCTTTAGAAGTGCTTCCATCTGTAATTTGAAGGCATGGGTTAGGATGATAGTCAAGAGCCATCAGTTGTTTCCCTAGAGCTTGCCCTTGCCTATTTTCGATCCTTCCTAAGCTCAATGGAAAATTTCTCACTAGGTGATTTCCTTGACACAAGAAGCATTAAATTGGCTCCTTAAAAGGATCTACTGAAAATTGTTTCTTCTTGTCCCCAGGTTGCCACTTGTTCCCTATATCTTTACATTTTTGTTAGAATCCTTGGTTTCTTGGAGGAGCATCCATAAGGCAATTACCTTTTTGAATTGATTTGAATGTGTTTCCACCTTTAATGGAACCTATATCTATTTTTTGAGAGTGGGAGGACATGACATACTTTCCCTTCCCATGCTTAGCCTTGTTTGGCTTGGCTGCTTTGAAGTCCAAAAAAGTGCTAGCAACAGCAATAGCCTCCACGAGTGTGTCAATGCCTCTTCAATGTAGTTCTATTTACACCCATAGCTATAACCCATTTACAAACTTAAAGAAGCAATCCAAATCTCCCATATTGGAAATCAACAACATGAGCTCTTCGAAGCTATTGATATAATCTTCAAGCTTCCTTAAATGTTTTAGGGACTCCAACTTAGTTCTAGCTAATCACTCAAAGTTCCTTGTATGAAACTATTTAATTAGTGCTGCCTTAAATCTATCCTAAGTCTCTACCTTTTCTATAAGAGTACCCTTTTCCTGAGCACGAAGGAGGCTAAGCCACCATAGCTTAGCACTTTCCATGAGATGTTGAGATGCTGTGGAGACCTTTTGGGCTATAGGAACACCCCCGATATTCATGTACATCTCCACATTATGGAGGAAGGCATCAATTTTAGCATCACTCCTCTTGCCATCATAAGAACTCAGTTCTCTAGCTTTGATACAAGCCATCAATACTAGCTCTTCTACCAAGCATCCTGCCAAGGAGGATTTCATGATGGCATTTTCAGTTTTCAAATTAGATAGCTCCTGATTTACCCCCACTAGGCATCCTCCAAAATTTTCACTCATTCAATTATGTCCTCAACTAGAGATGCTTTTGTTTGTGCCTCCTCCAAGGATCCAAATAGATCCTTGTAGAGGTTGAGCATGTGATCTAGATAACCTTTTAGGATCGAAACCTTACCCTATGCAACTTTAACCCTATCCTTGGAGCGAAGATCCATCTTGTCTTGTGGTAAATCAATGTCTTTAAGAATGTGAAGGATCACATCTGCATTTTCTGGTCCAGGGTAGGCTAAGGCCTCATCAATTGCTTTACCATGGTTCCATAAGGTTTGAAACTTAGTCTCATCTTGACTAAGTTCTGTCTTAACCTCAATCTCTAGGTTTGCTTGATCTTCTACCATATCACTAGGTTCACCAGGCTCCATGTTGCCAAAGAGAGAACTTTAGCACAAGGCCACCCTCAAAGGAAGAGTGGCTAGTAGAAGTTGAAAATGGAAACCTCACAAACTACAAACCCTCTCAAGTCTTTATCGAGAAAGTTTTACTAGCAAACCAAACTGTGACCATCTGTAACAACGTTGTCTCTAAGAATGTTGTTCGGCATCTTAGGAGTTTCCAAGCAGATTTTGAATCAAGATAAAACTCAAGAGGAATACGCCTCAACAATTAACAATCCTGAAACACATGCCAACAAATAATGTATTAGTGTTAGCATGTCTCCTGAGTGGTGTTTCAAATTCAATATTCACGATATACTAACAAGTTAGATAGCACTCCCTTGCTTCACTCAAGTGGACACCATGAGGACTACTAGCTGAACCCTCTAGATTCATCACCATGTGCTGGTAGTTGGTGTCGTGCTCTTACGAGCACACACAAAATTCCATAGCACATCCCATGACACACCTAGTTAAACACCCCAACGTAGAGTTGAACTACAAAACCCTCTGAGGCAAGGTCCTACTGAGTGGGGTAATGAGGTAGGTTGTAGCCTTCTCTTACTAATGCATGGAATTTCCATGCTAGTATGGTTTCAAAGACATAAGGAGAGGAGGACTCCTTGGGCCCCCACAGCCCTCGAACTATGGGAGAGGTAGCAAACCACCACCAATCCTACTACCTCTTTCACATTTTTTCTAAGTACCTTTTTGGGCATGGATGAAATTGAAATTTATAGACCAAAGCTAAGAAAGGATACAATAATTCATGATTAGTTGCCTAATTTGGATAGGGAAATTACTTGTTGCAGTCATTTAGAAGGTAGGGTAGAGTTGAAATTTAGTATACAAAATTCAGGAAGTTGCGGAGGGAAGAACAACTTAGGTGACTAAAGTTCTATCTACAGGATCATCGGCTAAGAAATGAGGCATAAGATGAATTTCATTTTTCTAATTTGTCTTCCTTCTTTATTATTATTATTATCATTATCATTATCAAGAAATGAAGACTTAGCTTTAGCCATATGCATGGTTGTGGATCAGAGCAGGGATCATATGAATTTGGCTAGAAAATGTCGACCATTGAACAATCAATTACTTTTCAGCCTATTACATCATGATGTTTTTACATGCTTTACACTTTTATTCTCACATGTTATGTAGAATTTTCTATTCCACATAATCTTGCTTTCCCATGTAGTTTGTACAATTCTAAACACTCTACACTTCAATCATTGTGGCTTGTATTCGACTTTCGGGTATGCTATTTAACATTGTGGACTAACTTTACTTTGACTTTTGTGAGATTTGTAAGCTTCATCGATTTGTTACCTTTTTAGGTCTGATTTCTAAGGTTATCTGTTGTTTTTAAAAAGGAACCTGAAAGTTATTGTATTAAGAAAAAATCAAGATTTAAAATATCCTAGGAAAACATTTAGGTCACTTGCTACATTAGATATACAAAACAAAATTGCCATGATTGTGGCAATCAAATTGCAAAGTATAGGCCAAAAAACATTTTTATGAAATGAACTAAAAGTAATTGAGATAGAGACAAGCGAAATTTGGCAAAAGGATAGTAGGAGGTGAAGCCGAGAAAAATAATTATATAGTTAGGACATCACAATTGTTCTAACTTGTCTATGTGAAGATTTAGGAAAAGGTAGTTAGATCAAGTATGTCTCCTTCCCATTGGTTAGTAGGTTGAAGCTTGTAGTATCCATCATACATAGGAGCATCATCTAGGCATAGCACAATGACCAACTAATCCTCTAAAAAGGTGAGCCTAGGTAAAGCTTTAGTGGGTTAAGATGCATGATAAAAACCAAAAGGTTAAACGATGCCATCAATGATCTAAAATTACTTATTGTATGTGTTCATCTAATGGTGCTTTAGAGCATTTTCCTTCAAAGATTCATGAAATTGGAAAGACTAATGCAAAAGGAGAGTATTCAAGCTAGATGCACAAGAGGTAGTGGTAATAGGATCTACTATAGATTAGGTAGTAGTAGAAGAAGGTTGGAAGGTTGAGGCTTAGGGATATGGGATTATTGCAAGGTGAGTGCAATGGGTCATTGTCATTGCACATGTTGATGAGGGAGCAAATGATGAATTGAATTAATTATGTATCTTTAGTCATCAACTTGATGATGTCCTAGAAAAGACAAAGAGTATAGATTTGTGCAAGGACATTATGTCAAGGTTTGGGAAGTGCATTATAGGAGTCTATAATGGGTGATTGAACATGTGCAAGTGATGAGATAAGGAAAGTATAGAGGATGGGATAAGACTAAAGCTCATGTCTATTATAAGTCTAACCATGTGAGCCTAGTAGGAGTTGGTGGCATGTTTCTTAACTAGTCTCAATGGAGAAGTGGCTATGTTCATGGGATGACATCTCTTGCTACTAGACCTAGACTCAACATCAATATTTAGTATATGGTCATTATGCTTTTCAGTGAAGGTATGGTCGACCTTCAAGATGTATACATTGAGCACTCATCCCTCCTCTTCATGGCTATGGACTTCAAGAATGCCCTTGTGTTCACAAATGAGAAGTGTGTATGACAACAAGTATGGTTAATCACATCTAGAAAGAAGCAAGTTGATTGATAAAACAAAGATTCCACAAGACCTAAAGGTACCCATCACATCTAGAAAGAAGGCTAGCAAGTTGATTACGAAAACAAAGGTTTCACAAGACCTAAAGGTACCCTTAGTGAGTTAGTTAGATAACTAATAGAAAACATACTCACACATGATACAAGCACTCAACTTTCAAGCCTTGTATAGATCCACCATGACTGTTCATCATACCCATACGAATGACTAACAAACTTTCCCTTAAGTTAAACAAAAAATGAGATAGAGATTGTCACAAAATTATGGATGTTACTTAACTAATTGACTAATTAACTTAAGTGGCTCATTAAATAATTTATTCAAGTTATTTAGGACAAGATAGCAAACTAAACATACATCAAAAAGACTAAAAATTATATAACTTCAAAATTTTTCATACTGTAAGTCTTTAATGTTATTCTAGGTAGTGATGGATCCTATGGTGGATTAGCACCTTGTTCATTCATGAGAAAATAATTGAGGATGGTCTGGTACTTCTCTATATCCATTCGTAGATCATCAATGGTCCAAGTCAAATAAGCAAGATTAGAAATTATATGAATTTATAAAAAACATGATAGATTTGAGAACATTTTATTTACTTGAATAAATCAACTAGAAAACAATACTCATTCCACCTCAAATGCTATAACTTTCTCTTTTAATTCTTAATAATCCATCATTTGTTTAGCTAGATCCTTTGTAGTGTAACATTACCTAGTGTATTGGCTTTGGAGGATTACTAGCTTTGCATTTGCTATTGTAGGTTTTTCTTTATCTCACCATGCAACTTGAATAAACATATTTTGATGTTTAGTAAATGTTTTAATGTAAGAATTATTTTGGGGCTAAAATTTTTTGTTTGTTTTATTTTAGGGATGCTACAATATCTAGGCTCATTGTGATGGAGCCTACATACTTCTTTCATGTTGATGAAATAAGCATCCTAGAAAATTACCGTAGGAAGACAAGATCAATTTTAAAAAAGTTCCTTTTCGATGACAACACACTAATGTCACTTGTAACACCCCTAGGATTTTTAGCAAGAGTAGTATTTTTATCTTTTAACTTTACATTAGCTTTGTAGTTTGAACTTGGCTTAATAAAGGGACTTGCACTTTTGATTTATCCATAGTATGTAATATTTTTTCATTGTTTAGAATTTTGGCATGAGACTTAATAATTGGTATAACTGTACTTTGATTTTTTTCTAATGAGTCTCACTTCTTTATGATGATGCTTGACATCAGAATGTATAAATACATAATCATTATCTTTAGTGGCATGAGATTTTATATTTCTTTATATTTTGATTATCATCTTATGATGCTAACCTTAATGTCTCTAGAATGGATAGGATGATTGGATTTGGGCCTTGATAATGATGATGTTTATCTTTATCTTGGCTAAAGATGATGTTTATANTATGATGTTTATCTTTATCTTGGCTAAAGATGATGTTTATATATATCTCAAATCTATTACATTTAATTAGTCTCACGTTAGAACTTTCTAAAAGTCATGTACGGGAATGTGTAATTTGGCCTTTATAAGCAAATTGATGAAGTTTCATGGTTTGGCCTACTTCATTAATGTAGGATAAACTTCCAGCCTAGCCATAGCAATGTAATGCTACTAAGGTTGTTAACTTACAACTGGTTCCTCAGCCAAGAGGTTCAGAAGTAGACCTTGGAAATGACCATTTTTTAGAAGTAATAGTCCTACAAAGCCCTCATTGACTCATGTGGCTAGTTGTCCTATGTCTTCTTCATCCTCTGCATCTATTCCTTTGGAGAACCCTTTAAGAAAAATTCCTCCAAAGATCAACACAATCATTTTAACCCATGTTGTATCCAATTGCATCAAGGCTGGTAACCTTCCTAGGAAAAGAGCTTATCTTGGAGGTCCCCTCGTCTACTTGTACATTAGTGGAAATGAGCCATGCAAGGCTCTTCTTGATTTAGGTTCTAGTGTTAATATGATTTCTCACAAAATATACAAAGCTTAGAACCTACCTCCTCTTAAGAAGAGCAACATTCATTTAAAATTGGTAGATTAGTCCATCACTGTTCCCTTGGGACTGGTGGAGGATATTGTGACTACTGTCTATGGATGGTTCTATCCTACTAATTTCTTGGTAATTAATGCATGAATGTGCATTAGGGACGTCTCCTTGGAGATTTCCAAGGAGAATGAATTTGAAAAAGTTAAGAAGAAGCAATTTCCATGCATCATGTACAACAATACAGGGTGCAATTGTGTGTAGAAACTCTAGTTTATAAAAAGTACATCAATCTCAGCATGTAGATACTATTTAGATGAGTTTGAAATTCAAAAGTGCCTATATGCAACACCCACAAAAGAGGTGGACATCCAGTGGTTGAGAACTAATCCTAAAAGTAGCTCAACCTTTTGCATGGAACTTACTAAGAGCTTAACACATGCATATGTTAAGGACATGGATGAACTGTAGCAAGTTCATTGCCAACTCTCTGATGATGAACTTGATGATACCTATTAGGACAAGTTGGAGATCCATAAAAATTTCAAATAAGAGACCCTAGAGTTGAAAAATCTACTTGCCAGTATGAAATATGCATTTCTAAAAAATGGTAAGTTGGTGCTAATCAATGACAACCTTGCTCCTAAATAGAAGAAGATGCTATTAAAAGTGGTCAACAAATGGCCAACAACCTTTACTTTGTCATATCCTAAACTCATTGGAATTGATCCTAGGATATGCTAGCATCACATCTATAGTAATCCATCCATTAGGCTAAAGAGGTAGCCACGATGGTAGTTGAATCCCAAAATAAAGTAAATTGTTAAGGAGGAGATTGAAAAAATCCTTAAGGTAGGGTTCATCTATCCCATTGTAGATAATGAGTGGGTTAGTCCACTTGTAATTGTGCCAAGGAAAGGTGGTATGTGGCAGGTCTATATTGACTCCAGGCTATTGAACATGGCAATGTTCAAAGATCATTTCTTGTTGTCATTTGTGATTAGGAATTGAGCATCATATCTTAACATTGCTATTATAGATTTTTGCATGGTTATAGTGGCTATAAATAAATTCAGATAGCATCAAAGGATTAGGACAAAACTATATTCACAAGTCCTTAGGAAACTTTTGCATATAGAAAGATGCCATTTGGTCTATGCAATGTCCTTCTAACTTTTCAATACCTGGTCCTCAGCATTTTTCAACATTATATCGGTAGCAAGATGGAGGTCTTCATGGATGACTTCTTCACCTATGGGACTACATTTGAGTAAGCCTTGGACCACCTTGACCAAGTGTTGAAAAGGTGTGTTGAAACCAATCTTTGGATCAAATGGAAAAAGGACCATTTGATGGTTGAAGAAGGCATTATGTTGGGGTATACAATTATCCAAGTAGGAATTTAGGTGGATCATAAAAAAGATTAGGATTATCCAAGGAATCACTTCACAATTGAAATTTGTANTTGTTGTCCCATTGTAACCAATACAAGCAACCACATTCTTAGTTCCTTTTTGATCTACCATTGTAAGATCAAATTCATGCAATATCACCAACTATTATATGACACAAGGACTCACCATTGACTTATTTACAAGGAAGAAAATGGCATTATTGTCCATGTGCACAAACACCTTGTATCTAAGCACATAGTTCTTGAACTTATCCAAGGCATACACCACTACCATTAGCTCTTTTTCTAGTGTGGTGTAGTTGATCTCTACACCCACAATGCTTTGGCTTACATAGTGGATGTAATAATGAAATTTTTGATCATCTAGATACATAAGCACAACTTCCAAGACATGGTTCGATGCATCCATCATGANGAATTTCCTAATGAACTCCTCTTTATTATTGTAATAAATAGACAAGTTCCTAATGAACCTAAGTGGTACAATGAAATCCTCTCTTATCTTCTTACTCAGGAGATGCCACAATAGTAAGACCACAAGGAGAAATAGTAGTTTCTTCATCAGGACAAATGCTTCATGGAAATTAACAGATACCTTTACAAGGTGTGTGCTTATGGCTTGGTTTATTGGTGTGTTCCTAATGCTGATCAACTATGCATTCTCCAAGATGCTCATGAGGACTCTTGTGGGGGCCACTATGCAGGGAGATGCATGATCATTAAGATCTTGATAGTAGGGTATTATTGGCCAATAATCTTCAGGGACATCCACTAATTCGTCCACTCTCATGAATGCTGCCAACATGATGGTCGGATGACCATTCAAATGAAGGGACCTTAGTAGTGGGTCTAACCATTAGAACCCTTTAACATTTGGGGCATAGAATGCATGAGTTCCATCATGCCTAAGTTGAATGAAAAGGCATACATAGTAGTTGTTGTTGACTATTGTACGAAATGGGCAAAAGCAATAGCTATCACTGACTATACATAATGTACTACTACTTGGTTTGTACAAAAAAATGTTGTAAATACATTTGGTATGCCATGTGCACTAATTTATAATAATGTGCTTATTTTATAGGCACTACCTTTCGGAAGCTCATGCAACACTTGGGGATAAATTAACAACAACTTACCTCCCCCAACCCAATGGTCAAGTAGAGGTTACCAATAGGGAGATCACTAAGATCCTAACCAGAATACTTAGAAAATATAGAAGAGATTTAAGTATAAAACTAATGATGCCCTTTGGGTTTATTGTTCAACATGGAAACTCCCTATAGGCTACTCTCCCTATGAGCTAGTGCATGGAAAATTGCCAACTCTTCAATTCAATTTGAGTTGCACACACTTTCAACAACTTGTGACCTTGATCTTGACTATATCCTAGCTTAGAAAGAAATATTGATCAACCTCAATGTTGTAGATGAGAATAATTTTGTGCCCTTTTCCTTGATTGAAGTGCATAAGGCATTCAACAAAAAATGCCATGACCTTAAAATAAGAAAAGTCAAATTTCAACCTAGAGATAAGGTCCTTTACTGGAACCCCATACATGTCCCTCAAAAGAATAAGCTCCAAAAATTATGGGAAGGTCATTACATCATTTATGAAACCTTTCCTTCTAGGGCCATGTTGATCTACAAACTTGAGAGCCTAAACAAAAAGTCATTGGTCAACATGCCATAACTCAAACCTTTCCATGAGCCCAAGTAAGCTAGTGAAAGAAACACTTCATCAGATGGATAGCCTCACTTAATTTTTTAGATATTCTCCTTCCAACTTAATCATGGGGGAGAAGGCCATTTATTCTAATCATTAAAGTGGCTTCTCAGTTTTTCTACCTTTTTGTTTTATACTTCGTTGATTTTTACACTTTTTGTTTTACATAGTATTCAGTTTTACAATTTTTTGTTTTACAACATTGTTAGTACATTTTATTTCTTTTATATTTTCCAATTTCCTTAATATTTTACTTTATTTTGGTATTTTTTCTTCTTATTTTCTAATAAAAGTGCTTTATTACCAATAGGATGCAGTGATGCTGTAGTTGTTGCTAATGGTTTTTTGTACTTAATGGTTTTGATTACTCATGTTTGGTTTTTATTTTTGAATTTTGATGACTAATGACTAAGACAAAGTTTCCTTTTCATGGAATAGGTAGTGAGTTCATGTCAACCATCTATTCACAAATTCTATGGTCTTCCTAGTTTTGGAAGTATGAGATCCTTTTTTTCCTTAATGAAACTTTAATGAACTTGTGACCTTGGTAGTGTTCAAACTTGGGAAACATTCAAAGGTTTGAAAAGGGTGTGATTTCAAGGGGATTCAACGCTCTTTGTACCTTTCTACTTCCTTGAGTGCATGAGTGTTTTCATGGATTTATTAATGTTCCATGTTGACTAATAATAGAAAGTTAATAAGTCTTTGCATGGTGTGGTTCCCATATAAAAATTCATAAAAACATAAAATTCAAAAAAAAAAAACATCATGTAAATTCAAAGCACACCCCTTAGATGAAAATAATGGGCTACAAGAACTGGTTATGGGGCTAAAAAGATATGTTACCCATGCGTGAAGGCCCCCTCTAACTAAGGCCCTTTCTCGCTTTCTGCTTCTCTTTTCTTTTTTAATAAGGAATGGTGATTGATCTATGGGACCATTTTTGTGTTCAAGGGGGTGGTATGGTCTTAGAGTGATGATGTAATGTCATTGAAAGTGGTTGGTTTTGATCTTGACTAAGGTTGGACTTTATTGGGTCATTTAACCACAAAATTCACAAGTGATTTCATGTGAGCTATTAATGCATAAATTTTGGACACACCAACGCCTTGGAAAAACTCATTTGAGGAGGCTATTGCCTACGGTGCCTCCTGTATGGGTACTAAAACCTAGGAATAGTCTTAGCTGGAGAAGGCCATGTGATGTTTCAAAACAAAATAAATTAAATTGAAAAGTTAGAAGAATTCAATTTGAACAACTATCTTGAAATTCAAAACTTCATGAAAACACAGTAGGTAGTAAGAAAATTTAAAATTTTCCCTAGTTTTCCACTACTACTACTAGTTTGTGCCATCTCATCATTGTGGATGCCACTGCAGTCGATGTTGCTCATAGTCATCAGAAGAGGGAGAAAGAGAGATTTTTTTGGTGTTTGAACAACATGCACCTCACCATCATCTACCATGCAACTTGTCATTGATGGAAGAAAACCTAGGAAGGTTGCCTATTATAACTTCATCATTGCTGAAGAGAGAAAAAAAGAGAGAAGCCTACTACATTTGTTGATTCAGATTTGCAGAGAGAGGGAAATAGAGAGAGAGAAAAAAAAACTACAAGATCTCATTATCATGTTCTGATAGATGCATTACTATCTCCAGTACTATGTCTACCACCATCATGGATCTACAACAAAAAGGAAAAAGAAAACTGTCACCTCTTGGTTTTCTACTGAGATTGTTGATTCTCATCCACACAGCTCTACCACTGTTGACTACCATTAGTCCATTGCCAAGAATAAAGAAATAGGACAACAAAACCCACTTGTTTTGCCCACTGTTTGCATGCATCAGCTCCATTGTTGTTTTCTCAAGAAAAATAGGAGAAGAGAAAGAGAGAGAAAACCATCACTTGATGGTTTCTTAGCCCTTGGAGATCCCCTGCCCATCTATGCACATCTCAATGGAGAGAGATGCAGTTGTTTGGGAAGAGAGCCTAATCTGTTAAGGAGGCCCTTGCTCCCCTCTCCTGACATCATCTTTGTTCTTTGCTTTATAGCCACTTGATAGTTATGTTTCATCTCCTAGCATGTTGCTTCACCTTCCTACACATCAGTCCAGCTTCCTGCACATTAACATTGCTTCGTGAAGTGGTATATGATTTTATAGAATAGTTTTGTTGATCATGGCCCTATGCGATAACATGGGCAAGGTAGGCCACAACACTTAGCTCCTAAACACCAAATTGCATGCAAGTGTAAGGAGCAAGAAAAACCATGAAATCTTAAAAGGAAAATAATAAAATAAGAAAAATTTTAGAAAAATAAATTTAAAATTGAATAATAAAATGACCTCACCCAACTTAGGACTCAGGTAAGGATCACTAGAATTAGAAATTCAAAAATGGAATTGGGAAACAAGGGTTATAAAAAAAAAGAAAGTTTTTAGTAACAACAATTTTCAAAAAATAGGAAGCATATAAAAAAGGTAGAAAATAAAACGTTTGAATACAAAGGTTTTAAAAAAAATTCAATAGGTTCCAAAATAGGATCGAAAAATGAAATATCCATAAGAAAATGACAAGAAGAGCTGATAAGCAAAAGGTGGGAGAAAGGCCCTCCTTCTAGCACTAAAAAAGAGTTGATGTGTAAATTTTGGACACACCAGCACTGGGAAAAAAAAACTTGTTTAAGGAAAATATTGCCTAGGATGCCTCTTGTATGTGTATGGAAACCTAGGAATAGTCTTAGGTGGAGAGGGATATGTGGCCTTTTGAAAATAGTAAAGAAAAATTGAGAATTTTAATTGGAATGATTATCTTGAATTCAAAAATATAAAGGTAGCCAAAATAAAATTTCCCTGCTTCTTAGTTGCTACCATCATTTGCTGCCAATTTGTTGTGGATGCTACCATAGCCAACATTGCTTATAACTAACAAAGGAGGGAGAGAGAGAGAAGAGGCTAGATCAAGGGGCTCACTGATGCAACTTTGATGCATAGAAAAAAAATTCCCCATGACTAGCATGAGAGGGAAAAATTTGTTCCTATTTGGAGAACCTTGCCACGGATGCACTACCTACTAAAAATAAAATGGAACTATAAAACTCACACCTGCAACTGATGCAACACTGTAGTAGAGACAGAGAGAGAGAGAAAAAAAGTTGTCAGATCCCACTATCACATGCCGATAGATGCATTTCTATCTTCAATACTATGTCTATCATCATCAGGGGTCTACCATGAAAAGGGAAAAGAAAATCATTGCCTCTTGGTTTCCTATTGA
This sequence comes from Gnetum montanum, assembly GCA_015680685.1. NCBI lineage: Eukaryota > Viridiplantae > Streptophyta > Gnetopsida > Gnetales > Gnetaceae > Gnetum > Gnetum montanum. The sequence goes on from MNCI01003851.1 coordinate 622,565, forward strand.
GATTGTTGACCATCATCTACATAGCTCTACTGCTACTGACCATCATCAGTCTATTGTTAGGAATAAAGAAATAGGATTGTAGAATCCACTTGCTATGCTCACCATCTATGCATGTCAACTACGCCATTATTGCCCTAAGAAAAATAGAAGAAGAGAGAGAGAAAGAGAAATCATTTTCCACTAGTTTCCTAGCCCCTAGAGATTCCCCTACCCATCTATGTGCATCTTAATGGAGAGAGATGTAGCTATTTGGGAAGAAAGCCCAATTTCTTAAGAATGCCCTCACTTTCCCCTCTTGACATCATCTTTGTTCTTTTCTTTATAGCCATGTACTAGTGACATTTCACCTCCCTACATGTCAATCCATCTTCTTGCATATCGGTCCACCTCCTTGGACATTAGTTCACCTTTCCGCATGTTGGTCCACCTTTTCACGTATTAACATTGCTTGGTGAAATGGTATATGATGTTATAGGATAGTTTTGTTGATGATGACCTCATGCGATAGCATGAGCGAGGTTGGCCACAATACTTAGCCCCCAAACAACAAATTGCATGCAAGTTCAAGGAGCAAGAAAAAACCATGATATCTTAAAAGGAAAATAATAAAATAAGAAAAATTGTAGAAAAATAAATTTAAATTTGAATAATAAAACCACCTCAACCAAGTTAAGACTCAGGTAAGGATTGCCAAAATTAGAAATTTGAAAATGCAACTAGGAAACAAGGGTTATAAAAAAAAGGTTTCAATAACAATAATTTTTAGAAAATGAGAAGCATAAAAAAATGTAGAAAATAAAGGGTCTGAAGACAAAGGTTTTTTAAAAAAATTCAACAAGTTTCAAGACAAGATTGGAAAATAAAATAATAGGTACTTAAATGTCATAAGTTACACATTGAATGCTAATCCTTTGTTATGTTATGACCATAGATGGCACTTAAAGGGAAGAACATGCCAGAAGGAGGACCACCCCAACAAAGGGACCAATGACTATAAATAGAAAGGCGCTAAGAATAGGCCCATGTGCAAGTAGAGACTAATGTAACAAGAACTCTTTGGAAGGAGCCCAAAGTGGTATTTTTCCAAAAAATTTCTTAAAAGGTAGTCACAATAGAATAGTCTCATCTAGATGAGGTACCTAAACCAAGATTGAACCTTGAGGTTACCTTAACAAAAGCTTGATCAAGTAGATCATGAACAAGGAGGTCCAAAAATTAGTTCTCTAAGAGTTAAACTTTGGATATTTCTTGGAGTTTGCACCACTAGAAATCAAACCATAGTTGTAGAACTCTCCCATTTGGTCCACAATCACTTCCAGCAAGGAGTGGTACATGGAAGAGACATACTTGTTCTAGAAAAATCAATAGGCTAGTTCAACAGTTAAGATTAAGGAAATTTCAATGTCTTGCTTGGTGAAAGACATTGTAGAGGTCCTTTGGTTACCAAAAACTTGGGCAAACCTTGCTAAAATCCTGATGCAGGAAGATCCTAACATTAATAAGGAGTGGAGTTGATTGTAAGGTGTTAGATGCACTCACCATGGTGGAATATGCATACTTCAAGATTGCAGCCTTTAACCTCAATCTAATGGTGAGGCCAAGTAAGATCATAGTCTTCCCCAAACATGCATGTGCCACTCTAAGTAGTAGATTCCTAGTTAACCTTCCATAGTTGATCTATGTAGAGATAGAGAATAGGTTTAAAGAAAATGAACATGGAAATAATACACTCCATTCTTATGTCTCATCTAGAAATTATGTAGGGAGGAAGGAATAAACTGCTATATAAATGATGCCATTTTACATGCTTTAACTAACTCATGGGAAGAAATGATGGAGGATAAGGTACCTACCAAATTCATCCAATAGGAGAAGCAATAATCACCACCTCCACAACCCACTCATGAAAAAACACCAAAGTCTTGCATTACTCTTGAGTGCATGCATGAGATCCAAGAATAGCTCTTGTATGAGTAGGAGTAGAGAGTAGGAATGAGTGGTAGTGATCTATCCATGTATCACCCAACAATGAGCCACCTCAATGAAGTGGCTTGAACAATTAGTCATATGGATGGTGGGGGACCAATTTTTTTAGCCCAAAGAACATAGTTTCTTGTGAGATTAAATCCTAGTGCTTGAGAGGTAATGGTATTCTCTCTCTTAATAGTAACAATTCCAAAAACACTTTGGGAATGCTACTAATTTCTCAGTGCATCTAGAGGAGGGAAAGAGGGGTAACTATCTTGTTTATGTAGCATCATGGACAAGAGATAGTGGTTGAGGTGGTTGTTGACAAGATTGTTGAGGCACTTAACACACCTATGACACTTGTACTAGATATTTCTATACTCAAAGATGTTTGGACATCCATAGGAATAGTTAGCAGTAGATTAAGCACAACCCAAAATGAGAAATTACTGCACCAACTTGTGGGAACTAGATAACTAATTATAGATGTCTTCAGTCTTCTGGATACCATCATTGTAACTCAGTTGGAGTTGTTGGAAGAAAGGGGAAAGTGCATTATAATGAAGGGAAAACTCAAAATAGCTAAAGCAAAGAACCAATGCTTGACTACAGAGGTTGACAAATTAAGAGCCCAACTTTCTAATCTCACATTACTTAACCCAACACTAACATGCAATGAAGATTTTAAAAAGCTTTAGGAAAAGGTCAAAAAGGTTAAGGAGGCCAAGGAGAGTGGTCTTTGATAAGTCCTTTGCCAATGCCACAATGCATAATATCCAAAAGGCCTTAGAGTAGACTGACCAGAAGAAGGTGATTTTGACCCTAGAGAATCATCGCTTATGGAATGTTGATGCACAAAAGTGACATATGGTATATTTCATCCATCAATAGTAGGAGTAGATAGCCGACGTGAATGTAGAAATAAGGAGATTGGAAGTAGAATATAGAAACCTCTCCATGGAGGAAGTTTAAGTCTTATCCCACAAATTCGCAATTGAGATAGCCACTTGGAAGAATGAGGCTCTTAAATTTTAAAAGGTCAAGAACCATGATAGAGATTAGGTTGACCTACAAAAGGAAATTAATGAAAAGCAGATTTAGATGAATAAGGCAAAAATCAATGAGACCCTCCAATAGCTTAAGCAAGGAGGTGATGTATGGTAGCCTATATTTGATGGGTTAAATGACTACAAAAAAGTAGAAATTTACATGAAAGAGCTACAGATTGAGGAGATGATAGAGTATATGAAGCTTGCCAATATCTACTATGGAAACTTGGTGATGATAATTACTAGATGATCATGGTTAGAATTGGAAAAACAAGTGGCCAACTCATACTTATTGTATGAATCATAGTTCAAGCATGATAAAGACACTAAGAAGAAGCTTGAGATTACCAATTCTAAGCTCAAGGTTCTCAAGGAAAAGTTCACCGATCAAAAATCAACTATTGAGAAACTAGAAAAAAGGATAAATGATTACTAGGAGTTGGACAATGCACTCAAATAGAAAAAATTCATTTTCTAGTTCATGAACATGAAGGAGTTTTTCCTTACAATGTCCTATCTATGGGATATTTTCATTCCAATCCACATTGATCATGCAGCATGGATTGTGAAATATCCTTGGAGTTAGGAGGAGAAGATGAAGGAATTGTTGAACTTCTTTTATCTTCCACTGCAAGTTGCAACTACTATAGGTCAACCATAATCACATCAACCACCATGTGCACTCGAAGCAAGAGAAGGTCCTTCAGAGCCTCAGGAGCCTCCACTACCTCGGATCATTTGATCTTTGTCAATATCTTCACATCATTTGAGGAATAATGTTTGTTAGTTTTATCCTGGTGTTTAATTTTGTGGTCCGAGACACTAAAATTTTGTAATCATTGTAAAATCATACACATGGATACTTAGTTTTTGTTGTGTATTTTGTGTGTTAATAATCCCATATCTTTTCAAAATCTATAAAGAACTTGAAGAGGAGCTTCCATTCAATTGTGGGAGTATGATGAAGCATCATGGTTTGGCCGTGTCAATGAGATGCTATTGACATGACTTCATCAATAGAATCTCATCAATGTGATCTTGTCAATGTGATCTTGTTGATGTAGAGTTTGACTCTTTAACATATACCCATCAATGGGGCACCTTGTTTTTGCCTATAAATGTGCACCGCGTACTGCATTTATGGAATTCCTTTCATAAGTTGTAGTGAAGCTCTAGTAGTTTTTCCATTCAAAAGTTAGAATATTTTCTAAGTTCCTGTAGTAGGAGTCAAAGAGTGTATAGATCTTTATCCAAGCATTGTTGTGCCTAAGCACTTAGTGTGTACAACAATAAAGATGATAAATGTTGTAGTACTTTGAAATAGATTAATTGTTTTTCTCAAGCATTTAATATTTCAAGAAATTTCATTTAATGTTTTAAGTAATTAAGTAATTAATTAAACTAGATAAATAGTGATTAATGAAAGGACATAAGTATGATCACTTCAAGCATACGTGTAACACTTAGTAATCTCAGTAACACTAAACATTGGTAACCTAGTAGCATTGAACATGTTTGGAATGTGTATAGCAAGTTGGAATAGATGCTGTTGTTAGGATTAGTTAAGTGTTAGCTAGTTAGATTAATTTAGCAATTAATTACCTTATTATTTATTTTTTATTTTTAAGCAACTTAGAACATAAAATGATAAAAATGATAAAAATAATATGCCTCAATTATGCTTAACCATACCCTTGTACTCATAAGTGTAATTGGAAAGACCATGATTGCCATAGTTAATTCACCTCCTAGGCTGGTGTATGTAGAAATGTAGAAGTCCTTGGAATTTATTGGAACATGTGTAAATGCTTATGATTTGTATGGTTGGATGTAGGGTCTACTTGGTGCTCATAATAGATTATGGGTTTCTTTATTAACAATTATTTTTGATTTCTATCTTATTCTATTTTAAGTTTGTGGGTTCTTTGTGCTTGGAATCTTCATAGGCTTGTTCATCAATAGGGATATCTTGCCAATACAAGAAAGTAGTGGATATGTTCTTTGTTTCAAATTCTCTCTTAGATCTAATGCTAATGTTTCTTCTTGATGCCTTTTTGGAAGCTTATGGTTGTTAGAGTTATCTTATCGATTAGATCTTGGAGGAAAGTAGCTGATTTAGATATTGTAACAACTACAAAAGATGCAAGTGGTGTCACCTCAAAAACAATTGATAGTCTTCACATGATATGGGACATGTACGAGGTTGAATAGTAGATTAGTAATAATTAGTCTCAACATGGTATGGAACATGGGTGAGGTTGAGTTAGGTGCTTTGAAAGCTACCATGCACATACAATGCTTATGGGTTTTAAGGAGCTTTCTATTCTTTAGGGAGGCTTAGACCTAGTCACCTAGGATTACTTCTAGATGAGACTCAAACCTAGTTAGTCTAGGAGAAAAGTGGAATTAGGCCTCGGATTATAGTCAACATGTTATCTAGATAAAAAAGAGCAATAGATATGATTGTGATGGATCCTATCATGTAATCTAGGATTCATGTACTTCCTTCTTAGGCCATAAGACTACCATAAGCCTGTTGAGGTTACTTTGTAATGGATACTACTAGGAGACCAACTAATGATGAGGATGTTTTAAGATTATCAATGATGAGGTAGTTGTAGGTGGGCTAGAAGCCTTTGGATATTTTTGTTAGTGTTAGACTAAATACCTAGAAGTCTAGTCTGCTAAGTCTATTCTTTGTTAATGTATTCAAAAGTATGCTTTATTGGTTTTTTGTAGCTATGATGGCATACTCTAGCAATGTCTTAAAAAGGACATGAAGGTTGATCTAGCTACTTGAAGAGTGCTAATTCTTGCTACATGATGGTACATGTAGATGAAGTAAGTATAGGTACTAGACATAGAAGGATGATATGATTGGTCAACATGATGGTGGAAGATTGAAGAATCTAAGTGCTAGAGTCTCCTACAATGTTGTAATACTTGGATCCATGTTGTATAAGGGTCATGTATTTTTCTCATTATCATACCCCTTGATCCCTTTATTTTGTTATAATTGATGAAATGATTGGAGGAGAATAATGTTGGGGTCTATTTATCAGTTTAGGTTATAAGGTTTGTTAAGGAAATTAACTAGGAAAACAAATAATAAAAAAAGTAATAAATACAAAAATTAAAATAAATTATTTAAAGGAATTAATCCAAACTTTGAGGTGTGATATTTTAGCATTAGAGCATGGTTCCAAATCATTTTTTAGAGTTTGATAAAGTTCTTTAAGTTACATTTGATGCTCAGAGAAAATAAGAAGAAGAAGAAGTAGAAAAAAATGGAAGTTGTAGTTAATTTCTTAGGATTGAAATTTTAATATCTATTTTGATTATGACATGCCTAAGAGTGAAGGAAAAATAGGATCCCAAAGAAGCAAGCAAAACAACATTAGATCCAAGATTATAGTCAACAAGTTAGCTAGTTGAAAGTGAGTAATAGAGGTAATTATGGTGGTCCCTATCATGCAATCTAGATTTTAGGTACTTTGTATTTGGACCACAAGACTATTGCAAATTTTTCAAGGTTACTTGATAGCATAATCATTGGTTATTACTAGGAGACTAACTAATGATGAAGATGTTTCAAGATTTTTGACAATGAGGAGGTTGTAGTTGGGCTAGGAGCCTTTGGATATTTTTGTTAGCATTAGACATAATACTTAGGAGTCAGGTGTGGTAAGTCTATTCTTTATTAATGTATTTAACAGTATGATTTAATAGTGTATTATAGCTATGATGGCCCATTCTAGTCATGTCTTAAAGGGGACAACAAGGTTTATCTAACTACTTAGAGAATGATGACTTTTCCTACATGATGATGCATGCAAATGAAGTAGGTACAAGTAGTGGACATAGGATGATAATGTAACAAATGTAACATGATGATGGAAGATTGGAGAATCTAATTGCTAGAATCTTCTATGATGTTTTAATACTTACATCCATGTTGTCTAAGGGTCAAGTTTATTTTGTCCATTATCATAACCCTTGATTCATTTCTTTTGTTATAATTAATAAAATGTTAAGCGCAACATTCTACTTGGGTGTGTTTGCAAGTTTTGGTTCTAAGGTTAATTAACAAAACTAGTGAGGGAACAAAATAGTAAAGAAAAGGATAAACACAATAATTAAAAGAAATTTTTCAAAGGAATTAAGACAAACTTGGGGGTTTGACATCACCCAAGTTGTGAGCAAAGAAGGAAGATGCATAATTTTTAAAGTTTTGCATTGCTCACTTTCACATGATGATTTGGACTAGGCTAGGTAAAGAAGTAATTCTGCAGGTTGTGAGGATAATCCTTCTAGGATTCTTTAATAAGTTCACAAAGATAATCTTTGAGATATAGTGTGACATCAAGGAGCTATCCAAGGACATCTTGGACTATAGGAAATACTTGGACAAGTTATGAGAGTGAAGAAAATATCAACAATTAAATGTCAATTGCACATTGCTACTAGAAACCCAAATTTTTAGGGTAAAGTCTAACCTACTAGACTCTTAAATTTTTATTGAGAGATGAGTTAGAAGTTAAAGAATTAAAAAAATTTGGTCTTTTGTTGGCTAAAAGAACTAACTTTGAAGTTGATTGTACAGGTTCAATGACCTAGACATGTAAAGTCTTGATCATTTGCCATTCTAGTAGAACTTATTATGGGATTTCTTCGAGCATTGCAATTGAAGATCTAACTTACTAGGCTCTCAGATTTTTATCGAGAGATAAGTTAGGAGTTTAAGAATTACGAAGAGTTGATCTTTTATTAGCTAAAAGAAATAACTTTGAAGTTAACTGTATAAGTTCAATGATCTTGATGTGTAAAGTCTTGGCCATTTGGCATTCTAGGAAAACTTATTATGGGATCTCTTCCACCATCAAAATTGAATATCTCATCTAATGTACCATTTCAATGCATAGTATAAGAGGTTGAGACTACACAAGTTCTAAATTGAGTATAATAATAGAGGATGGCTTCATCCATTATGAAATAAAGTCCATGAAGGGAACATAGAGTAGCCAAAGGGATCAAGCATCATCCTAAGCTCAAAGGATAAGTAAAATTCAATTTATTTTAATGTATTTTTAGAATTTAGAAGATAGAATTTTCTAATGGTGGTTAATGTTTATTTGTAGCTCAAATAATCATTGATGATAGTAAACTTATTGATGTCATGGGAGCAATTGAGGAATTTGATGAGGTCCACTAGTGAGGCTCAAAGCACCCAACAGTAATTAATTGAGGTAGAAGGTATTAGATATTTTAGGAACTTCAATAGGATAGAAATTTTTTATTTTTTAGGCTTAAAGCATCTCTACACTAGTGCAAAAAATTGTCTAGGATTGATCAAGAGTTATTCAATAGCAAAAGAAAATTTTATTATATGTGTAGACTAGAAACAAGTGATCATCACTTGGGATGTAGTTACATTGAGGTATTGGTTGGGGTTCTCTATGTGTAAAATAAAGACCGATAGTCCAAATTTGGATTTAGTAGAATTGACAATTGTGGAGGAATAGGTTGCTTTAGAGAAAAAAGATGTCATCATCATCCATAAGGGAGAAATGAAGACTTGAGAAAGTTATTCCCTTTATTTGTTGAACAATTCTTCTATACTAAGATAGGATAGAAATGAAAACTATTCTCCATATAGTTTTATAGGCTATATGAGATAATAACCTACGGGAGGGAAATGGACTAGGCACTAGTAATCTATTAAGGGATAGTAAAAGAAATAGAGAAGGTATCGCAAGAGGACAAAAAGGAAAAAAGAGAAACAGTAAGCAAATGAATCAATTTTGGGTTTTATTATAGGTTAATAAAGGAAATGAAAACATTATTTAGCCATGAAGAAAAGAAGCAAGTTAACATTACTTTAGAGGTGGACTTTAGGCTCCCATTGTGCTAGCACTTGGGAAGTCTTATGTTAGCCTATAGCATTTGAGGTAGTACTCCTTTGATGTTACCATTAAAGACAAGAAAAGATGTTGGATTCTAAATGTCTAACAACATTGAGGAACCATAGAAGAAAATAATTGGTGATGTAGAAGGAGGAAAGAAGGGGATTTTGAACAACACCTCTAGAACTATGGAAAAAGAATAGGTGTTGGGAAAGAGGAAATCTCTTTTTGAAGAGGAAATATCCTTCAAGACTCAAGAAGTCAAAGTCTTCCATGAAAAATTGGAGGCACAAATAAGAAAGTATTTTTTATGTTTTTATTCTAATTTTTAACACTAAATATCATTAACATGGTGTAGTTTCTAATTTTGATGTCACCAACTAATAATATGACACTAACACTTACCTATTGCTAGTTACAAAAGATATTTGATATAAAAGAGCATTGAAATGTGAGGCAAAAAAGCTATGTTCTAACCTCCCTTTGATTTCCAAAGGTCAAAAGAAAGGTACGAGTCAGGAGGAAAAATATTTCTTGCATGACTTGTTTTCATTAGAGAAAAATGAAGGGGATGGAGAAAGTATGTATTTCTCTAAAATCTTTGATTTAAGCCTCGATGAAAGAGGTCAAGAAAAATCAGAGGGTTAGGATAGAAAGAGAGATGAACTATTAGAGTTTAGGATCCCTAATACACCTTAAGAAAACATTACTCCACTAGTAAGTAAACTAATTTGAAAGATGTAGAGATTTGCAAGTGGATTAAGAAGGTGACAAACTCCAAGCTTTTAATGTCATATGATAAGTGTGATTGATGTTACATTGAAAGTCCATATGTTAATTATAATTTTATTAAAATTACTTACTCATTTTCATTTCTTTACCAAAAATAAAATTAAGAACCTGGGCTTATGTAAAGAATAAGTAGATGATGTTAGAAATCTTGGTGGAGGACATGAAGACAAAGCTAAAACTAATGTATTTATGAGAGGGTAAGCTAGGAACATTTTTAGTGTAGAATAATGTTCACCATTTAGATGCATAAAACTTAGTGTTCTCTTGTTTTACATGAACAAAAAATTAATTAAGTTAGATAAGGATCAATACACATTTCATGATCTAGAAACAAATGTCGATGTAGTAGTAGACCAGGTTACTATGGATAAAATAAGTGCTACTCTTAACTATGCTAAGGATATGGGAGTATTGGCCATAGAGCACATGAACACCAATGTCATACTCCTAGATTTGTTGGAGTAAGCACAAAATGATAAAGAAGAGAATGAATATTAAATAAGAATGTTGTCTAATTAGGTAGAGCTACTAGAAGTAGAGATTAGAGATAGAAGCATGGCTAGACACAATCTTCCTTTCCATGCATATTGGAGAGAAAGAAATAAAGCTATGGAGTTACAAAGAGCACTAATGGAAAGGAAATGGTTAGCCTTGATGATGATGCACTCTATGACTAGTCTAAGAAACTTAGTAGTAGCATGAGAGAGTTGAGGTAGGAAGCATAAGAATAATAAGTGATGGTATAAAATGGAGTACTGAAAATTGTTAAAAAAGAATAAAATCTTATATGTAAATAAAGAAATGAGTATATCTTTTAAATAAATCAAGTTGAAGGAATTACTCGAAGACTTTGCATAAACTGTGATGATTTCTACACTAGAGAAAGAATAGAGAGGTACTAAAGAGGAACTTGCAGTAGAAGAGAGTGATGCTGATATCTCTATAGATGAGTTAAAAGCATTTGACAAAGAATAAGCAATCATTCTATTGAAGAATCAAAGCTTAAAATTTGATAGATTGGACATAACCTACCTAAGCTTTGAAGAGATATAATAAAAAATCTTAGAAATTTACAAAGAGACATAGGGTAAGCATAGAAAATTTAGGCAATCATTTTATTTTATTTTATCTAAATGATAAGATAAAATAGAACTACCCTATTTATCTTGATTTTGTATGTAGACCCTAGAGAAAGCAACCAAATACCAGTAGAAGAGCCAACTCCAATGCCGGGATTAATAAGTCCCCTAAGCATCATTTTTGTATTATTTCTATGTAATTTGTGTTTAAGGAAAAGAGTTTTATAAAACATCAAGTGTGCTTGACATTAGAATATGATGTCATGTCAATAGTTTTAACATTCATCATTTAAACAAAAGTTTGAGAAAATAAAATAAAAATCTCTTCTTCACATCAACTTTCACTTACTCATCTTTTGTGCACTCATAGTTCATATTAACATGATGTTTCAAAGTTAACAATGACTTATTAACTTAATGTTGCCTACTAATAATAAGAAATGAAGAGGAAAAGTTTAAATAAAAAGGTAATATCAGTTTTGTTCACTGACCATGATTACTAGATAATAGTAAACAATAGAAAAATAATTAGAGAAAGATCTCAGTAAATGATAGCAGACATTCATCACATAGTGATGAATAAGAAGGAGAAAAGAGCTTTTGTGTCTAAGGTTATCTTATTTATCTTGAACTTTAAAGTAGTTGCCTATGAAGGATAGGAGGAATCCTTCTTCTTAGGTGAGGATACATCTAGTTATCCAAAATCCATGTTAACAAAATTGATATTAGGGAGAGACTTGTTGCCTAATTTTATTAAATTAGTTATGATCTTAGAGTTTTTAGAAGAGTAAAGTATTGTAGGATTGCTTATAGGCTTAAGTTTAATATTATCTAGTTTACCACTAAGCTGATAAGATTAAGCTTTTGACTCTAGGTGAGAAATGCTTGGAATTTATTTATTCACTAAGATAATTATATCATAGTTGCAAATAAAAATTTGTATCTCCTAATGTATGAAAGAATATACAACTAGATTTTAACCTAGCTAAGGATGTTATGATATAATGTTGACACTAGAACACTTACATATCATTATGAAAAGGGCTTTAGTTTGAATAGCATCATCTACCATGAAACGTATTGTAATGGAATCTATAATCTCAACTTATGTACTATTAAATTAAAGAATATTTGTATAGGTCTCATTGAAAGCTACTTGATCATGAAGATCGAGATGCTTGATAATAGTCCATGTGATCATGTTTGATTTGGTATCATTATCAACATGTATCAAAAGAATTAAAGCTTCTAGTGATACCTTGATGATTGATGAGTAGCAAGTACATCCTATGCCCAACCATATGAATCACATGTGTCCACTAGAAATTCAATCAAATTTCATAGACTTTAGTTTTGTAAATGCACATCATCTAGGTAGTGAACCTAAGGATGTAATCATTGTCTTCTTGGTTCCACTTGTGTAAGTACAAATGTATGGTAAAGTGTAACCAAGGCACATGATTTGTATAATTTTATCTTTTTATCTATTTTAGCCTAAGTGTAAAACAAAGTGATTAAGTATTAATTAATCTAATAACTATCTAATGCCTTAAGCTATTTCCTAATACAAGTATTTTATCACACCCACTGTACACATCTTGAACACATTAGAATGCTATTTAGCTACTAAGCCCTAGAACTAATGAGATTACCATGTGTTAACATTATTCTTGAGGTGGTCGTACTTATGTGTATTAATTAATTGTATTTAATTAACTAAGGACATGGAAGTAAATTTCATAAATACTAAATTACATTACTATAAACATTGAATTATTTCCAAATGTTGTAAGGTATTTCAAGAAGTTCATCTTTATTGTCATCACATTGAAGTGTCCAGATACATTAGTGCTTGAATAAGGATACTTAGAAAATATTCTAATTATTGTGAAAACAAACTACAAGAACTTCCCTAAGTTATTGACTAACTGATAACATAAAGATGGTGGGTGCATGCATTTATATAGGCATAGATGGATACCACATCAACACATATGCATCAATGCATGCCCATCGATGTAACCCATTGATGACAATTCATCATACCCCCACAATGGACTGAAAAATTTTCCTCAAGTGAAGTAAAGAAGGATCGATCTTCTTACAAAATTTGGAAAGGTATGGAAGCATTAACTCGCTAATTGACTCAAGAACTGATGCTAAGTACCCAAGTGTATGGATTTGCAATGATTACAAAAATGGATGTTCATGAAAATAAAATTGAACACCTTTACAAAAATTGATAGTTGAAAATCCTTTGATGGCTAAAGATGAGAAGAAGAGAAAATGGCCCTAAGAGGTGGAGGCCTTTAAGGTATTGAAGGACCTTCCCCTATCTTTGGTGCATATGGCGGTTGAGGTTGAGATAGTTGTGATTGTCCTACTATAGTTGCTACTTCTAGTAAAAGAAAAAAAGTATCCAACAATGCTTTCATCTTCTCCTTCTTATTCTAGATATCCTACATAGTCCACGTGGCATCATCAATGTGAGCCAGCATGGGAACATCCCATGGACAAGACATTACCAAGAAAAACTCCTTGACATTAAAGAAATAGGTAGTGAATTGGTTACATTTATTGTCAAATGTTCTAACAAAATTTTGAAGCTCCTTGTAATCATTCATTCTCTTAGCCAGGTTCTCAATTGTTGAGTGTTGATATGTGAAGTGGGCTTTGAGAACTTTAAGCTCAACATTAGCTACTTCCTACTTTTTCTTTGTGTCTTTGTGATGGTTAAACTCTACCTCATAAGAGGTAAGAGCTTTCCACTTACTTCTCTAATTCTAACCTTGGCCTTTCAGTAGTCAACATTGTCAATTTTTCCTACCAAAGGTTGGCGAGCTCTATATATTTTATCATCTCTTGAATCTAAAACTCCTTTAGGTAGATTTCAATTTTTTTATATGCATTGAGTCCATCAAAGATGGGCTACCACATGTTACCTTCTTGTTGGAGTTACTGGAGGGTGTTATTCTCCTTTGTCGTGGCCAATTGAATTTATTTTTTATTGACTTCCTTGAGAAGTCCAACTTGGGCCCTGTAGTGATTCTTAACACATTCAAACTTTAGGATCTCATTCTTCTAGATGGCTATCTAAATGGTCAATTTTTAACAAAGCATGTAGACTTCCATCATTAAGAGGTTTCAATTTTCAACAATAAACCTCCTCAAGTCCATGGTCACCTTAGCAAGCTACTCCTACCATTTTCACAAAAATTCTAACATTTAGTCCTTTTGGGCCTCAACATGCTATAGGCGATGATTATCTTTGATTAGAACTAGGTTCACCTTGTGGACTTTCGAAAAGTAGTCTTTAGTATTATAGGTCATGGCCTCTACTAAGGAATGGTTGAAGACCATCATCTACTTTGTGTTCTTAGCCACATAAAGTCTATTTTGAAGTTCCAAAAAAGCTTCATCTCTTGTATAACCTAGTTGAGAATGATCGGATTAGCTAGTGAGGCTCTTAAGTCCACAACCTCAACAACTAATCATCATTTTTTGATGTTGCTACCTTGAGTTGGGAATTTGCAATGATGAGATTACCCTTACCTTTCAATAGTGTCAATGGAGTGGCAATGATGTTATCTAGAAGATCAAAGACCTTTGAAAGTGGTTTTCTAGTTCCTAGTAGTTGGCCCAGTACCTCCTCCTATTGGGATGCACTAGGCCTTCCATTGAATGCTTCTAGAGACATCTATATGTCCTTGAATGTAGCAATATCTAACATAGAGTCCTATGAAGAATTCAATGCTTTCACCACATGGTCAACCACCACCTCCATTTATATCTCCTACCCTTGGTGCTACACCACAAAGACAATTATCCCCTCGCCTTCCTCAATGTGCACTGAGAAAGTGATGATGTTCCCAAAAATATCTAAGAATTACTATTATTCTTGAAGGGACACTGTTACTTCTCGAGTGCTTAGATTTAACCTTGTGTGCACTTGCATCTTTTTTGCAATGAATAATAGTGTAGTATCCTCTAAGAAGTTGATAGTGCATGTAAGCTCATTGAGATGGCTCAAAATTGGCCAGTAGATTGATGGGTCACCACCACTCAGTCCCAGCTACATATTCCTATAGGAGTTTCTCATGGAGCTTGTGCATGTACTTAATGGTAGAACAAGCCCTTGACATATTTTTTGAGTGGTTGTGGTATTGATTGCGCCTCTTCCTATAGCTTGGAAAGTGCCTTATCCTTCATCATCTTTTGCCAAGAGGTAGTAGAACCATGATGAAGGGTATCGTTAGCATAGTAAACTATGCCTTCCATTTTGCACAATTTTCTGTTAAGGCATAGAAAGAGAAGCATATTCCTTCCACACTCGTTCTCTTTAAATCTCTTCTTGATCTCTAGGAAGATGAGCTGTGGAAGGTTGATGGGGAATTTACTACTTAGAGTGACATATGCATAGGCAGAGAAGGTAGTGATCTTGCTAAGCCTCATTGTTGGATTAAGGTGATAGGCTACAATTTTTAAATAGGTCCTCTCTACCTTGGTGAGTGCATCATACTATTTATGGTCCACTCTATAATACTAATGGATCCATTCTTACTTTACTTCTGGGTCTACTTGCATTAATATTTCTTCCAAGGTTGCCACAATGTTAGCAAACCTAAGGGACTCCAGGATGGCCTCTATAGAGTAGGACACATTGATGTCCTTGATCATTACTATGGTGTTTGCTTTCTTATTATTTCAAAATTGGTATGTCTCTTCCATGTACCACTTCCCATTAGAAGTGAGTATAGGCCACATGCGAGGCACTTGTAGTTGGACTTTTTCCTCTTCTGGTGCTAAGTCCAAGAAGACACAAAAATTGAGATCTTAAAAAACTAAACCATGGATGTCCTTGAAAAAAAATTTCCTTAGGGAAGCCTCAGTCAAGGTGACTTCTAGGTTTGGTCTAGGGCCAAGAAACTTGTTTCTTTGTGATTGATTGATTTTAGTTGTGGGAATTTGTTGAACAAATTCCACTTTGGGCTCTTCTTGAAGAGGTTCCATGGCATGTGTTTCTACTACTTCTTCTTGGGCTTATTGGGTCTTCTAGCCCCTTTCTCCCTTTGGTATCTTGTCCCTTGGTTGGGATGGTTCTCCCTCCAAAAATCTCTTAGATCTTGATGATATTTGTAATCACAACATAAGCAAGAATTAGTTTTTGATGTGTCACTTATAACACCTAGATACTTGTCTTCCTGGCTAGTTATACTTAGGCTAAGTTATGATTATGGAAAATTAATTATTTTAATATTTTTTCATTTCAATGGCTACAAAGTTCATTGGTAAGGTTTAACTTCTATGAAATAGTGATTCTAATGTTATTTTATTAGTTAACCATTATGGAAGATAGAAAAATTCCAAAAAAGTTTCAATTAGAAACCTATGGTTTGTGGCCCCCATGATTTAAAGTTCATCTCTAATAGCTACAAGATTGAAGAATAGAGTAATTTGGATAAGTAGTTTGAAACATATGGGTTTTGGAAGATTCTGGGCTCTAAAAACTACAAAAACTCTTTAGGCATGAAAAAATGGCTAAGTTCCCAATGCTATTTATAGGATTTTTATGTTGTGTTGATGGGGATGCATCAATGTACCAATAAGAAATTTTTTTTATTAAGAACTAACTAAAAATTAGGATTTTTCAATGAAATTAGAGTTTAGAGGAAGCCTAAAAGCTTAGAATAATGCAAATGGTAGAATAGGTCTTAGAATATGCTCAAAAAGAAGATTTATTTCCAAGATTATTGGTTAAGGAGTGCAAAACTAGATGTAATCGATGTGGAATTCAGAAGGCTTGAAAGCAAAAATGACTAAGGAATAAGGAACTTAATCACCCCAACCAAGGAGTATGCAAGTGGATCCTCCCCATAGTAGGCTCATGCTTGTAATGCCCTTACATGTCCTCATATCAGGGAGTTTGTGGATCCCATGGATGATTAATGGTTGTGGAGAGTTAAGAATTGAATCACTTAGGAAATCATCAAAGAATTTCAATTGTTTACCAATGAACTCATCAAAAAAATTATGAAAAGAGGTAATGAGGTGGTTTATGGAAAGAACTGTCAATGAGAGAGCATGAAATGGAGTTCTTCATGGTGGGCACATGAAGTTCCTTGTGGAAGATGTGATTAAATATGACTTGAAAATTTTCTTTGCCTAATCCAAATCAAGATCATCCACTTCCAATGACTTTGCATCAACACTTTAGATCATTCCATCCTCCAAGAGATAAGAACATTCCCACAACCTTCAAGAGTAAAGAGAAGCAAGACGTGAAGAGGGCCTTAGTTAGAGGGATGCCTTTAGGCATGGGTAAGGTGTCTTTCCAACCACATAAGAAGTGCTTGTAGCCTATTATTGTGTCTAAGGTGTGCTTTGAATTTCCTTCATCATTCCTTTTCTTTTTAATGGAATGGGAACCACACCATGCAAAGAAATTACTTCTTGTTTATTGGTCTATAGTGGAATAGTGAGAAATGCATGGAAATACTCCAATAACTCGGACGATAGGTAGGTACAAAAGTGATAAATCCCTTTGAAGTCACATCCTAGTCAATCCACTTAATTCATCCAATGTTTAAAAAGTACAAATTTCACTAGTTCATTATAAGTTCTTGTTAAGAAGGAATCTCATATTTCCAAAATGAGGAAATATCATAGAGTTGAGTGGAGTGGTGGATGATGTGGACTCATTATCTATTATCATGAAAAGAACCAATGTCCCATTAGTAAATGTTAAAATTCTAAAATAAAATCAAGTCATTTCATAATTAGGTAATTAGTAAAGTTTCAAACCATCATTGAAAGTAGTTATAGTTGATACCAAAGTCTTGACAGTAATAAAGAAAAATACATAAGGGTAAGAAAAACTCAAATAATTGATATAAAGTAAAAGATAGAAAAAATTTTAATATACCCAAGAAAATAGAAAATTTGCTAAACATGATATAAAACAAAAAGTTAAAAAAAATTGGAAGAGACATTGTAAAATCTTAGCATGAATGGCCATCTCCCCCATGACTAAGTTGGAAGGGGAAGATCCAAAAAATAAAGCATGCTTGACCATTTGTTGAGGCATTATTCTCATTAGTTACTTGTTGTTCATTGAAAGGCTTTATTTGTTGAGTGTTGACTAATAACTTTTTATTTGGCTTGTCAGGTTTGTAGTTTAACATGACCCCAGATGAAAAGGTTTCATTGATAATGTAAGGATCCTCCCATAGTGTTTAAAATTTTATTCATTGATGAACATGCATAGGGTTCCATTAGAGCATCTTATGACATAGTTAAAACTTAACTTTCCTAATCCTAAGATCATGACATTGTTTATTGTATGCCTTGTGCACCTCACTTGATGATAGGGCCACTAATCAGTTCTCATCTAGCACATTGAGGTTCATTAATCTTTCCTTTTATGCTAGGCTTCGGTCCAAGTTGAGGTCACATGCAATTAATAGTGTACAAAGTTCTACTTGGATATGAAATGTTTGGAGCTTTTTGTACATGAGCTCATAGTGAAAGTATCCAATAGGAAGTTTCCATGTTGAATTGTAAGCCTAAAGGGCAACATTGAGTTTAGAGTTCTAGTCCCTTCTATATTTACTAATGGTGTGTGTTAGTATTTTGGTTATCTTTCTATTTGTGACTTTAGCTTGATTGTTAGCTTAGGGGTGGTATGGAGTTGTTAATTTATGCTCAACCCCTAAGCATTGCATGAGTTTACGAAAAGTGATACCTATAAAGTATGTTTCATTATCAAAAATAAGTACCCTTAGTATACCAAACTTGTTTACAACATATTATTGTATAAACTAGACCATTTTAAAAGATGTATAGTTGGTAATAGTTGTAGCTTTAGCCCATTTCATGCAATAGTCAACAACTATAATTATATAGGTCTTTCAATTGGACATGGGATCGATGGATCCCATAAAGTCAATTCCCTAAATGTTAAAAGGGTCTAGTTGTTGGATCCACTATTGGGACCTTTCCATATGGTCAGTCATCCCCCATCATGTTGACATTGATCACAAAAGCACATGAAGTGATGGGAATCTCTGAAATGTGTTAGGCAATAATATACTACCATGATGATCTTAATGATTATTTTTCTCCTAGCATAGTAGCCTCCACAAGGATCCTTGTGTGCATCTTGGAGGACTGGTAGTTGACACACATTAGGGACACACAATCTTACTAGGTCATCAAGAGGTCGTTGTTTGATCTCCTTCTTGATAATCTATTTAAGCTTGGGATTCATTTTTCTCTACAATTGTCCTTCTAGTTTTATGGAGGATTTTTTATAGATCATGTTCTTGAGAATCAATTTTTTTGAGTTCATGATATGACCAAGCAAAGACTATCAGTCATTTCTTAAGAACTTCCAATAGCTTCTTTTTTTCTCAAGGGAGAAAGAGTGGCATTGATGATAATTGGCTTGCCATTATTTAGAAAGGCACATTCCATCCCAACTGGTAGAGATTTCATCTTAATAGACTCCTATTTGAATGTTTTATGGATCTCCAATTCTTCCCAATTGATATCACCTTGTTCTTTAGAGAGTTGGCGATGGATCTGCTCCAGTTGGTCCATGCTATCTACATAATAGCTTGTAAGGCTCTTAGCTGGTTCCATGCACATTGTTGAATTAGCATCTATTTTAGCTATCACTTACTGTGTACCCTCCTATTTTGTTTCTACTACATATAGGCACCTTTGAATTTCAACAACATAAGCACACCAACTTCATGTTTTTAAGGGATTTGCACTTGATAGTTCATAATATTTGCACATAGTGGCACCTTGTGTCACTATACATGAAGTATGGAATACACATTTTCTCAATATTACCAAATTCATTCTCCTTGGAAATATCCAAGAAAAGGTCTCTTATCCCCAACCATGCATCGATGATACTTAGCCATGATCTTACCATAATGATAGAAAAGTCCCCTTTGCAGTTATCCACATGGATCACCAAGAAGTACATAGTATAGGACCATCCACAAATGGTAGTAATAATGTATTGCATCAATTCCAAGGAAATAGTAATGGATTATTTTACCAGTTTCAACCTTATATTGCTCTTTTTTAGTGGAGGTAGGTTCCAAGCTTTATACATCTCTTGTGAAATAAAATTGACTCCAAAACCTAACTCCAAAAGAGCTTTACAAGGTTCATCTCTAGTAATCTACAAATAAATATGGGGACTCCTAGGATCAAATCTCTTCCTAGGAAGATGGCTAGCCTTGATCTAATCAGTGACCATGTGGATCAATATTACAGTGTGCAATTTGGAAGCATTTTGGTTTAAAGGGTTCTTAAGAGATATTTTAGAGAAGGTAGGAGAAGCAAGATCAGTAGCTATAGGTGTCTCTAAGGGATTTGTTGGATTGCTAGTTTTAAAGAATGGTCTTTTTTGAGGCTTAGCATCAAAACCACTTGACTAAGAAGATGGCTATAAGTTCATGACCCTTATGGCATTTCTCTACTATGGTTGGGCTAGTATTTCTCCTTGCATAGATGGAGTAGGTGGAAGAGGAGTTATAGGTGGAGGTGTAGGAGTGGAATGATAAGGATGGTAATAAGAAAATGAGAACTCCCCTCTTAGAGATGGTGCTCTATAATATTTAGTAGGGTAGTAGTGGTGTTTGAAGGAAGTGTAACTAGAAGAGTCACATGGAGAAATGGGTTGCTAAACGTAGTATTGATAAGGATTAGGTTGGTAGTAAGGGTATTGTTGCCTTGTGGGTGGCATCCCTCATAATTGTGGGTGTTGCCACTATTGGTATTACTCATGAGTTTGTGGTGGTGCTCCACTTGGATAATAAGTTTAGTGATGAAACTATTGTCAATAGTTGCCTTGTGGATAAGGTAACCTCTTGGTGCTTGCCATTTAGCCAATTTAAAATTTAAAATATATATCCTAGAGTTCTATAAGTATGACACAATAGGGAAATATCCCTTGGGATGTTCATATTGACATATATCACACTTGCCATCATCTGACTCAGAATCTACAACCTTCTCAACTACTGCATCTTTGTCCTTATCCTTATGATAGTCACGTTTAACCTTCTTTTTCTTCCTTTTGTCACAGCCACTACATCCTTGATCTCTATTATACTATATAATTCTTAGAGTACTTTGGCATTTTTTATCCAAGGAGTCCCACATTTTATCAACCTTAGCCAATATTTTAGATGTGGGATTTTTGTATTAGCAAGGATTTCCTTTGCACCACTTCATCAAGTGGTGCATCCTCCTCATTGTCATAGAAATGGACCTCCATCTTGTGGAGAGATGGATCCTTGTTATACTCATTACTTTCTCATTTTTTCAACACATCCTATTCCTTAGCTACATACTCAATGAGCCTTTGGATTTGATGGGCCCTTAGCTCTAAAAGTATCCCTTGGGCATAGATCCCAAGAGTTCTCATCATTTTAATTTGGAGCCCATCTAATGATCTGGCACAAATAATCCCTTTGAGAGTAGTCATGGCCTAGGCAATAGTGTAATAGAGAGTAGTATCTATCCATGGCCACATCTAAGGATTCATGTGTACCTTGCTTCCATCCTTTGATTTGTCTTATCAAGTTGGACACTTGGGGAGTACATTTGGTACTTTTCATTGAATAGTTCAACCATTGTACTCCACTTGCAAATTGATTTTAGTTCCAACGACTGATACCAACTTTTAGCTTCTTTGATGAATGTCGTAGGAAATAGCTTCAATTTTTTCCATTCATTTTCCATGTGCTATAAGGCATAGGCATCATGAAAGGCTTACAAGTGATTTTGTAGATTTGAATTATACCCTCCTTCAAACTTGGGAATATTATTCATATGTAATCGTTTGATTTAGATTTCTTTCACATACCTAGTTGGAATCCTTACAAACTCTACAATGCTTCATCATATTTTTTTATTGCTAGTAGGGGCTCATCATAGTCATAGTGATCTTGGTGACCCCTATCATGGTCATGATGCCTATGATGAGTCCTACTATTCTTCATTTCTCTTTGCCAATCATCTTCATGCTACTCATGCCCACAGTCATTATCATTATGGAGGAATCTGCAATCATTCCTATCCTATCATTTACCTTCATCATGGTTGGTACTACCTCTACAACTTTAATTAGAGTTGAAGGAGGAAGATAATGAAGATAATGAGAATGAAGAAGGTGAAGAGGAAGGATAACTAGTACCAGAGCGATGCCTACTGCTCCCCATTCTTTGGTCCCTAGCCCGTTCATCATGTTTGTCCTTTTCTTAGTGCTTGTCCTTGTTCCTACCCTAGCTTCCTCATTTCGAGGCTGTCTAATCATGGGATCCATTATTCCTACAACTAGGATTATTCACAGTGGATTGCAAAGGTTGGTTAAGGGTCTCCTCATTAAAGAGAGGAGGAGAATCAGTGTAATGAGAGATCCCTAAAAGGAAGTCCTCCACTTCTTTGTGTGTGTAGGAACAAGTGTGTAGGGACTTGTTTGTCTTTTGTGGTCTCATATTGGGTCCCCATTTGCTAATATCTATTTTTCTATGCCTCTATGAGATGATAATCTTGGTAGGAATGATCTTGTAGTTTGTACTTAGAATTAAATCTAGTAATTCTTAGCCTAATAAAATTTTTCAGGAGCATTGTAGAAATAGATCAGGTAGGAGGCAACATGATGTTACCTTTC
>MNCI01003851.1:645274-673210 GCA_015680685.1 Gnetum montanum
GTTGAATTCTGTAGACTTTAGTTTTCTAAATGCACATCATCTAGGTAGTGAACCTAAGAACATGATCATTATCTTCTTGGTTTCACTTGTGTAAGTACAAGCATATGGTAAAGTGTAACCAAGGCACATGATTTGTATAATTTTATCCTTTTATCTATTTTAGCTTAAGTGTAAAAAAAAGTTATTAAGTATTAATTAATCTAATAACTATCTAATGCCTTAAGTTATTTCCTAATACAAGTATATGGTCCCACTTTTGTACATACTTTGAACATGTTACAACATAGCTGGGTTACCAATTTCTAGCACTATTGAGATTACTAAGTGTTAACATTATGCTCAAGACGGTCGTACTTATGTGTATTAATTAATCATATTTAATTAACTAAGGACATGGATGTAAATTTCATAAATAGTAAAGTGCATAAAAGTAAACATTGAACTATTTCCAAATGTTGCAAAGTATTTCAAGAAGTTCATCTTTATTGCCATTACACTGAAGTGTCTAGGTATATTAGTGGTCAAATAAGGATCCATATACTTCTTAACTCCAACTGTGGGTACTTAGAAAATATTCTAACTATCACAGAAACAAACTGTAATAACTTTCCTAAGCTATTGACTAACCGATGCCATAAATTTGATGGCTGCATGCATTTATATATGCACAAATAGATGCCACATCAATGCATTAGATCATGCATCAAGGGAATGCTTTGATGCATTAGATCATTCTTTGATAGGGATGCATCAATGCATGCCCATCAACGTAGCCCATTGATGATGATTCATTAGATGATATAGAATGATAACTAATAGATTTCTCATGTCTTTAAATCAATCTTAATGTTCTTACCATGGATGTTCAAGCTATTTGATCCATAGTGAGGAACATGAAGCAATGAAGATATGACTTTCATACAAGTAGAGAGCTCACTTAGGATCATGATTTTCTTAAAATTATCATATAATGCAACATAATGTTCCTTAAAGATTACCATGAGGTCATACAAGGATAAGTTACTATCCTTAGAAAGGACAATGATGGTCATTTATTGTAAGAACTTATTGTCTTTAGGCTAAGATGTTTGTGAAGCAAGCGCTACCATAACTAGTTGTATAGGATTAAAAGAAGCTAGGATGTTTCTTGAGGAAGTAGTCTCTTATTGTTGCTAGAAAGAAACCTTCTTTGTTGTTTTAGAAGGTTTTTTCTATCCATATATAGCCTTATCCTTTTGTGTAGCTAAATGTAACTCATTAATCTATTTATTATCGATATGGATTTTCATCTAAGATGGCAAAAAAGAATTCAAGATGTTTGTGATGCAATGGATGTAGAAGTATTCTAGGGTTTAGTATAGTGTGAAGTAGAATGAAAAATCAATGGATGGGAAAGTTGAGTAAGAGTGGAATGATGGGAATTATTAGTATCAATATGATAGGAAGGTGGAGAAGAATGGTTTGGTTTAGATGGTATAGTGGTATAGTTAGACCAATGGATCACATAAGGTTTTTGAGGCTATAATGATGACATCTTGGGTTATTTGTAGTTAGACCAATGGATAATATAAGGCTTGTTGGATGAATACTTATTAGGTTTGTATTCAAGCTTGAAAGCTAAAATTGTATCTCCAACTTCCAAGGGATTCTAAAAAAATTTAAGTTATTGCTTGTCTACATGCATAGTGGATGGATCTCTCTCCACCACTATCTTGTACTTATCNGAGGCTTGTATTGTTGGGTAGAAGAGGAGGTAGTTAAGGAAGCATTAGTTTATCCTTGGAAGAAAGAAAAAACACCTACATAACTTAATGTTTCCTTCTTTTATTTAGCCACCTTGTTGGCCTTATTACAAATTGACATGAATTCCTAGTCATTGTATTTGATAGTTAATTCTTCAATGCATTTGGTGGCTATAAAAGCATCATTCAGAGAGTGAGTCTTAGGATAAATCAAAGCTTTCTTACAAGTGATATTCCTCCAAATGATAAGATAGTTTTCTTGATGTCTTTGTCCCTCAAGATATAATTATCAATGGGCTTATTCACAGCTTGTTTAAGGTAATGAAAGATATCACTCTTGTATTTTGAGGTGCACTAAACTTGAGACACTCAATAAAGGTTGTAAGTAGTTGGTTTAGAGAGGTGATAGATCCATATGCTAGAAACCTATACCATCCCAATGTTCTTCTAGAAGGTACATTTGAGAAACATCTTACCACATTGGAGAAAAAATTATGCATTCATTTATACATGTGATTGCATGATTCATAGGGTCTCCTATTTCACCTTTGTATTTAGTAAAAGTAGGTATTGAAACTCCCATAGGCAAGATTAGTAATGATATGTTAGAGCTTATGGAATCACTTAAGACTTGATCCAAGTTAATAGAAGAATTTCCATGCAAGCCTAGTGCCTTTTTTCATTTTTTCTTCATTATTTTGAAGATGGAGCATCATGTCATTGATTAAAGAAACTAGCTATGGATCTCTTGTAGTGGAGTTGATGATAGATAGAAGTGTAGTAGTAGGCGAAGATGTTAAAATAGAACACACATAAGGAATGGATGCAAAGAACGTAGAAGTAGACATACCTAAGGAGATTGGATTGGATGGGTATATAGGAACGGAAAATACACTAGTAGCTTAATGAATACTAAATGTTTACAAAGGAAGAGAAAAAAGTGGAAAAGGCTAGAAAGGAGATATGATAGAATATTGTTAAGGAATAGAATCAGTGGTTCCAAAATGTGGAACAAAGGATTAAAAATGAAGTGTGAATTGTTGACACTGTTAGATATAAATAACTAATATGATGAAACTAAGGTTTGGGGAAGGATAAATGGTAAAGCAATGAGTGAGATAGATCTAGGTGTAGTACGTTGAAGAGCTGAGTAGTTGATGTTATGAATGTGAAAATAGTGAGAGTTTTTTTTTTGTCAAGTTTTCATGCTCCTTGCTCTTCTTCTTCATCCATTAAATAGATATTAGACTTGAAATAAATGGTTCCTCTCCTTGATCTTAGCGTGATGTGTAGACTAAGGGGTTCATCTAAGATGATTTTTAGCCTATCTTCTTTAATTTGTAGATGAAAATGTTCCTAAGTCTTCTCTTGTTTCATGTTTGATTCTTTTATCTCCTCTGCTTCATCTTCATCTAGTTCAATGGAACAATTTAGATTAGGAAGAAAGAGTGGTAGCTCATTAGTACACTTATATTCTACCATGATCTTGAACATGTTAGGTGTTAGGATATAGCCTAGATCTTATTTAAAATAGGCTATTTTATAGTTCTTCAATCTTAGTTTTCTTCAGAACCCTTGATTCCTCAGATCCATTAGTTTTTGTATCTTGGAAGAAATAAAAGTAGATGATGATGCAATATTAGCAACTATAGAAATGATGTAACTTCATAGGGATGTTACTTGTATCTCACTTCATCCTTGAAAATAGGTTCATGTTTGAAGAAAAGGATGAGAAGTTTTCATTTTAAAAGGAACATTGAAATTCTAGAAAAGGATGTAATGTCAGTGTATCGACATGGCACATCAGCAACACATAGAGTGTAAAAGAAAAACATGTAAATGTTAGAATTATAAGAAACTGAAATAGAAAGAAAATCTTAGAAAAAATGTTTAGTTTCATAGAGATCCACCTTTAAGCTCTAGAAAGATGTTGCAATAGTAATTGTTGAAACACTGAGATTTAATACAACCTAACATAAAATTAAGCTAGCCAATTTTGTAGCCACCAAATAGTCTAGGAAGACTAATGTTTCAAATAATTTCTTTCAAATTGAAAGGGAACTTGAAGATAATGGAAAAAATTTGATAATCTAAGCCAAACATCTTTTCAAAACATTAGTAAATTAAGAGCTAAAGAGAAAACACATGCATGAAATAGCTAGTTAAAAGAAGTAGATATTCTATGCAGATCTATATCAAATGAAATGTAGCATGTGGCTAGTAGATAAGAGTAGTTGGAAATGAGATGTGAAGTGAAAATAGACCTAATTTGTTAAAGCATTAAATAAAGTGAAAACACAAAAAAGTAAGAACTAAATCCCTAGAAAATCTAAATGATACCATAGGTAGAAAGCTAAAAATGCAAAATCCAAGTTACAAAAGAAAAAGATGATAATGAATCTACAAAAATATTTTTTAGCATATGTACCAAGGATTAGAGGCATCTGATGATGAGCTATCTTATCCCATTCTTTCTTTGATGCATGCACCTAATACAAATCTAACAAGAACACTTGTAGATTTAGTAGCTAACATAACAAAGGCAAGGATTAAATTTGTGTGTTAACCTTATTTTAATAAATTTATCTATGTATTAGGAGGATAACATGAAGGTGATATAATGAATCACCAGGGAAATTAGGAGATAGAAAAAGAGTAGTTATTTTGTAAAGAGCCATAGTCCTTGGAAAGAGATTTTCCAAATTGTCAATAGTCAAGAGCGCTAACTATGCTGAGTAGTAGAGATAGCTAGGAATGCCAAGAAATTCCTCAAAATCATAATGATAATATTCAAGACATTTTGTTAATCCCATAATATTCAACCCATGAATTTGACTTATGTAGAAAAAATAAAGTGTGTACAACACATTTCATTAATCCCATATTGCACACCTCGCTAGCTTCTACAATCTGCTCACTTCCATAAGTCCCATCTCCATACTACTATGCTTCACATCCTCTCATGCTTATGTACGTAGCTTGAAGATTTAAACATGGAGAACACTTTGAATCTTAATTATCAACAACTACAATTCAACCTGCAAAACCTTAAGGCATTGGAGCTATACTAGAGGTAGTGATCTCATGTTATGTGGCTTTGTACTAGAGATTGTAACATTTAAGTTTTTAGCCGATATGAAATCAATTGACATAGATGTCCATCTCTTTCATAGATAATAGTCAACACGACCTTCTTTTTACCCACCATATTTTAAAACCAGAGGTGCCTTAACCTTGATTGCTAAGAGGATAACCAACTTTCCTTCCTTGAGTTTGTGTCAATCATTCTCTGCTCCTCCTTAAGAATAACTCTAAGTCATGATGATTTGATTACTAAGCTTTTCAATTCCTTATGACCTCATGTTCATATTTTTATAATGGACATATTCACTAAGTGCCTATAGTGAGGTTTCTTTTTCTTATGCATGGAACACCACCTTCATTACCTTCCTCCTAAAAATCACCACTCCCTTCACTAGTCTAATGTCATTGTATAAGATTATGTACTATCCTTTTTAAGTTTTATGTAAGAATGCTAGCTAACTACATAAGGCTACTTCTTCTACAAATAATCAATCACACTCAAAATAGATTCATATCATAAAGAGAAATCACCAATGGTACTATCATGATGCATGATAACCTACATTGAGATAAAACCACTAACAAAGCTCTCATAGTTACCAAAATTAACATTATAAGGACCTATGTCTTCTTCTCCAAGTGAGATTTAACCTACTAATGCAATTGTTTTATTTTCTCAGTAAAATTAGAACACAAAGAGGCAAAAGTTTCAAATTTTCTCAACTCATCAATCATTCTTGATGAAAATCCATAATTTGCTCCAAGGGAACTCTTACCAATGCTATAATAGGAAGAATAACATGGGCCAACATGTTTTCTCATCTTTAAGGCTAATTATCACACAAATGTTTCAATATCTTCAATAAAGACCCATTAAGAATTTTAATTTGCTCATCAGTTTAAGGGTGATAAGCTATAGAAAAAGATAACTTACTTAGAATTAAATTTTCAAAGTGATCTCCAAAAATGGCTAGTGAATTTAACATCCCTATCAGTCACAAAGTTTAAGGGAATGTCATGTAATCTTATAATAGGCTAAAAGTATAAATGTGCAACATGTGAAGCATCACGACTTTTCTTACATGGAATAAAATGAGCCATCTTAGTAAATATATCAACCAAAATAAATATGTAATCATGAAAATATCTTATCTTAGAAATACCATCGATAAAATATAAAGAAACACTTTTCCAAGAAGAATTTGGGATTGGTAAAGGTAGATAATAACCATAAACATCTTTCCTTCTTTGAACTTTTGACATATATAATTTTTTGAAAAAAATTTAACTACATCTCTATAACCATATCATTTTGATGTTTCTTTTCAAGAAGTTTGGATTTTAAGTCATATTTTGGAACACAAATCTTTCCATCCTTGAAAAAAATCTCATTCTTTATATGATAAGCTTTTTATTTATCAACCCTTCCTAGTAATAGAGAACTTAACTCTTTCCAAATTGCACCAAAATAATTATCATTAGGATACAATGAAGAAAAAGATTTAAACCTTAAACTTTCACATTAGAAAAAACAACATGAATTCTAAACAAAGTATAAGCTACAACATTAGACTTGCCACCTTTATGTTTCAAAACAAAAAAAAAAAACTCTTACAATTGCTTTAACCATTTCATATGTTTGTCACTCAATTTCATTTAAGAATTAAAAAATTGAAGCACCCTATTGAAGTACTCTAATGTAGTAAGATATCTTAAATGCTTGATAGCTTGAACTATAGAACTATAGCATATAATTCCTTCATACACTATACTTTTATCTAGATTCATTTAATTTTTTAGAAAAGAATATAATTAGTTTACCCTCTTGAGAAAGCACACATCCAATAGCAAGCCAACTTGCATCCACTACCACTTCAAAATGTTTAGAATTGTCAAAATTAGAGTACTACAAATATTCTCTTTTAATGCTTGGAAGAATTTTTCCTTTTCATCATCCCATACAAAGGCTAAATTTTTCTTCAAACAAGAGAGAATAGGCCATGTAATAGGTCTAAAATTTCTAATAAACCTCCTATAGAAGCTAGCTAAACTATGAAAATATCTTACATCTCCTACATCTCTAGGTAAAGGTCATTCCTTGATTGCCTTGATCTTACGTAGTTTGATTTTGACTTGGTTCTTGGAGATAACATGATCTAAAGTATACAATTGTTTTCTTCATAAAATGACATTTCTTGGCATTGATCTTTAATTTAACCTCATGTAACTTTAAGCATACCAATCTTAAGTGTTGCACATGTTCTTTTCCTTTATAATTGTACTCAAGAATATCATCAAAGAAAACAATGCAACATTTATTAATAAATTCCCTTAGAACCTCATGCATGAGTCTCATGAATGTTTCTAGAGCATTGGTTAGTCCAAAAGGCATGACTAACCACTCATACAAGCCATCTAGTGTCTTAAAACGTTTTTTTTCCATTTATCTCCTACTCTAATCCTTATTTGATGATAGCCACTCTTTAAATTAATTTTGTAAAAAAATTCAACATTAGCAAATACATCAAGAATGTCATCCATTCAAGTAATAGAAAACCTATACTTAATAGTAATCCTATTAGCAGATCTAGAAACTATGCACATTCTTAATTCATCAATCCTTCTTTGGAATAAGTATAGTTGGATTCCTTAATAAAGCCATTAGAGGGTAATTCACTTACCTTTTTAGGCAATTCCTTCTTCTAATTTAGATTCATGTGATAAGCTCTCTCATTTGTGATTATAGCTCTAGGCATGAAATTAATTTGATGTTGAATGAATCTCATTAGTGGAAGTCCTTCCAATTTTCCCTTTAAAGCATCAACAAATTCTAATACTAAGGATTGCACTACTATATGAAGTTCACTTGAAGGCTCCCCTTCACTTATTGTAAGTGTTAACTTGATGAAAAAATCATGCCCAACTTTTTTTCATGAGTTTTAAAATATTCTTGCTTACTTAGCAAGTCAATGTAGCATTCGTAGGATCATTTTCCTTGTATTTATAGTAATTCATAGGAATTAATTCATTTACCTCATATTCCCTTGGTATTGACCAAATATTTTTTTTCATCACTAAAAAAAGCCTTGTTATCAAAATTCCAAGATCTTCCCAAAATGATATTAGGACAATCAATTGGAAGAATGTCAAAATATACCTTTTTTTTAAAGGAAACAATCTTGAAAGATAGAATACACCTCTTCTTTACTTCTTGAAAATAATATTTTGAAAGCCAATGAACTCTACAGGGCCTAGGATGTAAAAATGTCTTCAAGCCAAGCTTAGTCATATCTTTAGAAGAAATCACATTTTCATGGACATTGCCATCAATCAAAATATGTAATCATTTACTAGTATTAAGATATATAATTTCATTCCTAAAGATCACATCCGTCCTAGGATCTTCATTGAAATTCATATTTCCTATCAATGTTCAAAAATGAATTTTAGTTACATCTTTAATCATAGAACCATGAGAATTAACTTCATTAGAGGATTCTCCATTTTCCAAGGTTTGGAGTTCTTTACTCTTGGAGGTCTTAAGCTTCTTGTGTTCCCATTGGATGTGTCCCATTTTACCATAATTGAAACATTAAAGTTTAGAGGTATAATCATTTCTTTGATTGATACCTTTCTTGGAGTAGACTTTCTTGGAATCTTAATCCTTCTTGAACTTTTCTTACTTCTCATTTGTATCTTCTTTGGTATTTCCCTTCCCCTTGGATCCCTTTACTTATAAGATTTTGAGTCCTTTCCCTTATAATATTTGAGATCTCTATGATAGCCATGAAGTTTCTTCTTAGCATTAAGAGCTAATTCAAAAGCCTCATGTAATGTTTAAGGCTCATATAATGTAAGCTCTTGTTGATATTCTCTATTTAACCCTATACTGTTTGAAATTGTTGGCATAAGGCTGGAGGAAAAATGAATGCCGAAAGATCTCCGAAGAGATATAGATGACCCTGCCTTCGCGTGAGGGCAAGCTAGAAAAATGAAGGCAGAATGCCTTGGATGGTCTGCGTGTAGATCAAACAAGGACTTCCCCTAGCGTACGCTGTTGCGATGCACTAGGTTATATGTAAATGGATGCAAAATAAAGCGTAAATGAACGTATGAAAGGTAAGATGAAAACAAAATGTAAAAAAAAGTAACAAAAATTGTAACAAATGTAAATGGCATAAATAGAGAACAATGGATGGCAAAATTGTAACTATATGTATTGATTGATGATTACAAAAAAAGTGCACCGGTCATAACGTAGTTGCGGATTGATTGCAAGGCAGATGTTTAGCTCCAATGTGAAGGGTGCACAGATGTTGGGACGTTGCAGGTTTCTGGTTGCAGGTGTGCAGTGTGACCAAAATTTCCCCAAGTGCTCAGCGTGACTAAGTTTGGGTAATGCCTAGTGTATCAGATGATGATGATGTGATTCACCAACCATATGAATGATCAAAATTGCCAGCCCTCTAGATCTTGATGCCCCAAAATTTTGAACCTCTATTTAATGGAAAAATGGGGTATTTATAGGATTTTCGAGTGTGGGATTCAGATCTGGAGGAAGTTCTATGGATGCGGAGTGAGAGAAATGCAGATTGGGTGACAGGTATTTGCGTTTTGACTAGATGCACAATTTACAATGTATAGCGTACAGTGTGACCAATTCTTACACTGGCATGTGAAATCCATAGTGTAAGAGCTTGATACAATCAAAGAATATGAAATTTTCAAAGGAATGCCATCTTACAATAGAGAATTTGATCTTTGGCCTCTGGATCTGTGGTCTTGGTGTGCTCTGGCATGTCCTGATGTGCTATGGAATGTCCTACAAAAATGATGTATTTTGGGCCCATTTTCAATCTTTGAGACCTATTCCCAAGAGTGGACCTACATGCCTAGTGTTGATGGGGTCCTGCACATCAAACTTGAACTGATTTGGCCTTGGATTCATCTCTTTTTACTTGGTCACGCTGTGGTCATGCTGTGTAGCGTGACCTTAGCGTGACAAGTGGGAATGACACATTTTGAACCAAATTTGGATGTCTGATGCCTATTTCTTAAAGTCCAAATGCTGCTTGCTCTCCAAGGTGGTCTAGATGTTGAGTCTAAGTCCAACTTGATGCTATTTTGGTCATCTTTTGTTTGGTCACACTGTGGTCACACTATGCAGCATGACCTCAGCATGACCAAGTTAAAATGACACATTTGAAGCTCAAATATTGATTTTGTGAAGCCTGAGAGTTAGTACAGTTGTTGCCTATCCCCTGGGAATTGAGTTCATGTTGAAACTGGACCTAAAACTACTTGATGTGCCCTATTTTTTCTTGGTCACGCTATGGTAACGCTGTGTAGTATGACCTCAGCGTGACCAACTGAAAGTGCCATGTTTGAGGCCCAAATTTTGATTTTCTAGAGCCTGTGAACATGTACAATTGTTGCTTAGCTCTCAGGAGTTGAATCCATGTCAAAATTCTACTTGGAGGTGCCTGAATTAAGCTATTCTTTTTTGGTCATGCTGTGGTCACGCTGTGCATCGTGACCTTAGCGTGACTAATCAAAAGTAGCTCAAAGCATGTGATTCTAAGCTCAAATGTTAAGGTTTCGAAGGCTGGGAGCTACAAGAGGCATCAGTGAAGCTCATGGAGGATCCTTGTGCTTGAATCTAGGCTGTTTGGACTTGATTTTGGGGCTCTAGAAGTTGGTCATGCTTTACGCACGCTAGTCTTACGCTGGGCAGTGTGACCATAGCATGACCAAAGTGTATATAGCAAAAACCATGCATTTAAGCCTAAAACCCTAGATTTCGGATGCTGGGAGTTGAAGCAATCGCCTATGGACCCCAAGGGACTTTTCCTGTTTAATTGTGTGTCATTTCATGCTATTTTGGAGTCTCTCAAGTTTGGTCACGTTGTACTCATGTTGGGCAGCGACATGACTTAGCTTAAGTCCTGTCTAAAAGTGCTAGGTCAAAATTTTATGGTGTTTTCATTAGCCCTTCGTTGTTGATGCCTGGAGGAATCCACCTGAGAGGCATCGACAAAGAAGTAGAAAACACCACGAGCAACTTGGCATCAAGCACTTTCTGTCAAGCACTTGGTTGAATGTCATCGCACCTTGTTCAGAAGTACATTGGATCGAGAAATGATGTTTTGAGATGCACGAGAAGTAGGTTGTAATTGTGGGATCAAGGATTGATCAAGGGATTATTTTTTTTAACTATGGGGGGGATGCTCTTGTGAACAAGTCATGTTGGTCCTTGTTGTATTGTTCGAAATCGTTGGCGTGAGGCTGGAATGAAATGGATGCCGAGAGATCTATGGAAGAAACAATAAGACCCCACCTTTGTATGAGGAGGAGCTAGAAATAAGCAAAGATGGAGTGCCTTGAATGGTATGCACACAGATCAAACAAGGACTTCCCCTAACGTATGCTATCACAATGCGCTGGGTTATACGTAAACGGATGCAAACGAATGCATAAATGCATGAAATGTGAAACGAAATCAGAACATAAATAGGGATAAGAAATTGTAATAAATGTAAATGGCATAAATAGAGAAAAATGGATGGAAAAGTTGCAGTTATATGTATTGATGGACAAGTACAAAAAAAAGAGGTGCACCGATCAGAACGTAGTTGTAGATTGATCATAAGGCGGTCGTTTAGCCCGAATGTAAAGAGTGTATAGATGTTGGGAGATTGTAAGTTTTTGGTTGCAAGTGTGCAACATGACCAAAATCACCCCAAACACTCAGCGCAACTAAGTCTGGGTAATGCCCAATCGTGCCAGATAATGATGATCCAATTTGCCAACTCTCTAGATTTTGATGTCCCAAAATTGCCAACCCCCTTTAAATGGAAAAAAGGGTATTTATAGGGTTTTCAAGTGTGGGATTCGGATATGGAGGATAATCTATGACCATGAGATGCGAAACATGTGGATCATATGACAGGTGTGTGTGTTGACCAGATGCACGATATGATACAATGTACAGCGTACAACATGACCATCATGTGACAGGTGTGTGTGTTGGCCAGATGCACGATATGATACAATGTACAACGTACAGCATGACCAAGTCTTATGCTGGCATGTGGAATCCACAACTTAAGAGATTGTCATGCTCAAAGAATAATAAAAAGGAATTTACAAAATAATGCCCTGTTACAACAGAGAATTTTGTCTCTGACCTTATGAAATTATGGTCTGGCATGTCCTAGCATCTTGGTGCTAGCATCCCGCATCCAGCGTGTGAGCATCCAGCATATGAAATAAAAAAGATGAACTTGGAGCCCATTTTTGACCTCTGAAGCATGTTCCAAGAGTGGATCTGGATGCCTAAGGTCCATAGGGTGCTGTATGTCAGATTTTGGCTCATCCGGAGGCTATTTTGGCCCTATTTTGGTTGGTTATGCTGTGGTCACATTGTGTAGCGTGACCAAGTGTTCATGCTTTGTTTTGAACTAATTCTTGGATGCCGATCCCCTTTTTTTGATGCCTTACTACTGTTGATTCTCCAGGGTGGTCTGGGTGTTGATTTTGAGTTCGTTTTGGCTCTGTTTTGGGCCTGTTTAGCTTGGTCACACTGGGTTACGCTATGCAACGTGACCTCAGCATGACTAACTAAAAATGCATCATTTCAAACCTAAATTTGGATTTTTAGGAGCTTGTGAGCAAGTAGAATTATTTCCTATCCCTTGGGAATGTAGTCCATGATGAAAACTTGCCCAAAATTGCCTGATTTTGGCTGTTTTGGGTTGGTCACGCTGTGGTCACGATGTGCAGCATGACCAAAGTGTGACACCAGCGTGAACAACTGAAAATTTCATGTTTGAGGCCCAAACCTTGATTTTCTGAAACCTGTAGATATGTACAGATGTTGCCTAGCTCTTGGGGGTTAAAACCATGTTGAAACTTTTCCTGGAGGTGCTTGAATTGAGCTGTTCTAGCTTGGTCATGTTATGGTCATGTTTTGTAGCGTGACCTCAACATGACCAACTAAGGATGACCCAAAACATGTGATTTTGGGGTTGAATCTCGAAATTCTGAAGGCTGGGAGCTGTAGGGGGCACCGATTAAGCTACAGAGGATCTATGTTCTCACATTTGGGCTATTTGGACCTGATTTTGGGGCTTTAGAAATTGTTCATGTTGTACACACACAGGTCATACACTAGGCAGCGTGACCAAAGTGTGTGTGACCAAACTTGCACTTTTTGGGGCTGAAACTATTGTTTCTTGATGCTGAGACTTACGGTAATCATCTGTGGGCCCTTGGGGAACCTTGATTGCTCCATTTTATGTCATTTCATGATGTTTTGGATGCTTTCAAGTTTGGTCATGCTGTACTCATTTTGGGCAGCAGGATGACTTAGCTTGAGCCCTATCTAAAAGTGTTAGGCAAACATTTTGTGGTGTTTCATTGGTCCCTCTTTGTTGATGCTTGGAGGAGTTCACCTAAGAGGTGTTGACAAACAAGTATAAAATATCACAAGCAACTTAGCATCCAGCACTGTCCATTGGGAACCTAGCCAGATGTCATCGCACCGTGTTCAGAAGTACATTAGATTGGGGAATGAAATTTTGAGATGCATGGGAAGAAGGTTGTAACTGTGGGATCGGGGTTTGATCAAGGGATTATTTTGTTTAACGGTGGTAGAGGAATGCTCTTGTGAACAAGTCATGTTGGTCTGTGTTGACAGCTAGTATCTAGCGGACTTGGGACCAAGGCATGGGAGGTGCGTTCTTTGGAGAAACGAGACTCCTAGAGAGTGTTTACGAGGCCTGTTGTAAATAGCCAAAGCCATACGGTGATGTGCAAAGTTGTTTCTTTGAGACATAAGTGTAACTATTTTTTTTCAAGATAATTGCCTTCTCGCTTGGGGCTTGTATGAGAATGGCCAATAGGCTTTTGTTTATGGTGTCAATTGGGTCATGAAGACCGTTTCTATTCATTTTGCTCTTTGACCTTTTTGTTTTCTTTTCCTTTCTTTTTTTTTCTTTCTTTTGTTTTTTTTCTTTGTTTTGTCTTTCTTTTTCTTTTATTTTTATTTTTATTTTCGGTCTTTTTGAAAGAGCCTACTATTTGTGCTTTGCGCATGTTCGAGCGCTTACATTTGTATCGTGTACCATGTATTGTGTTTGGCGTTGCAACTACTTAGAGGATCACAGTGTGCAACAATATATCAAGGGCTTTGGGGGAATAGAATGTGTCTAGGGGATGCAATTGAGTAAGGAAGGAAGAACATGTTGGGGAATAAGGGATGCATCGGGAATAGGGAATGTACTCATGAGCAGGTTGATTAACCCAGTTACGTGCATTAGGAACAATGTGGTACCTTGTCACTGTGATGAAGTGCATCCGTGCGCAAACACCTCAGAGTATCATCCTACAAACACAACTCCAAGAGGATAAGAAAACCACAAGTGAGTTAGTCTAAACAATTTAAACATGAATACAGCCAATGGTATGGAGGCGCCGTGTTAAACTTCAAGCAAACAAAACAAGCAGCATCAAAGTCATCAGAGTCCATGTGGTGAATCATGCAGTAGGTTTTATATGAAGACCAGTCATTGATTGTGGCTATAGATCAGTGGGCCAGTGATGTTGTTGCTAGTATATAGTCTTAGCAGACTGTCATGGATTAGTTTTACGGCATAACCCTTTGGACGTTGCTAGTTTAGCATCATAGCGGACAGTGTAGTGCTAGTTTATAGTCATGGCAGACTATGAAGAGGCATGCTAGTTTATAGTCTTAGTGGACTCTGGTAGATAAGTGTGGTAGTTTATTGTCATGCTGGACGGAACTGTGTGGCATCAGTTTACCATCATGATCCGAGGACAAGTCTGTGGTATTAGTTTCTCGTCATGATGCCAGGACGTTCTGTGGTGCTAGTTTTAAGTCATAGCTTCAGGACGTTTTGTGGTATTAGTTTTAGGTTGTGATGCCAAGATTGGAACGTACCTTAAGCTCATCAAACATAGAATGGTTTTAGGTACATATGATTTGTAGGGTTGGTGAACTTGTTTCCGTCCATGTCGGTAAGTTCGAATGCCCCATTGTCGTATATCTTTGTGACCAGGTAAGGCCCTTCCCAGTTGGTTGAGAATTTGTCCAGGTGGTCACGGACCATCTTGAGAACAAGGTCACCTTCTTTGATTGGACGCTTGTGTACATCGTGTTGATGTCACTATTGTTGCTACTTTTGGTACCATTCGATTTGATCCAATGTGCATGTACGTTCCTCCTCCACTGAGTCAAGGTCAACAATGCATAATTCATCATTTTGACATTTGTCAAGGAGTCCAGAGAGAGTGATCCACAATGAGGGTACCTACAATTCCAAAGGTAAAACAGCTTTTGATCCATAAATAAGACTGTAGGGTTTTTTACCTGTGGATGTTCAATGCGTCGTTCGATATGCCCATAGCACGTAAACTAGTTATTCATGCCATTTTATTTTCCTTTGATGAAGCATTTTCTTGAGCACCATGATGAAAGTTTTATTCATGGACTCTCCTTGACCATTGCTTTGTGGGTAGTATGTTGACGAGAACGAGTGTTTGATTCCTAGGCTCTCACAGAATTTTTTGGTCTCGACACTGTTGAATTGTGGCCCGTTATCAGTGATTATGATCATCGAGATGCCAAAACAAGTTACAATGTTTTCGAGTATGAAATTGCACACTTTTTTGGATGTGCTCTTCCTAAGAGGGATAGCTTCTACCCATTTTGTGAAGTATTCAGTTGTGGTGATGATGAAGCTATGCCCTGCCGAAGATGGTGGAGTTATCAGTCCAATGATGTCTAATCCCCATTTCTAGAAAGGCCATGTAATTTGTGATGTATGAAACTCACTCGGTGATGCATGTATTAAATTACCATGTGTTTGACAGATGTTGCATGTTTTTACTTTGGAGAAACAATCGTACTCCATGTGTGACCAATAATAGCCTAAATTTCTGATTTTCGTTGCCATTGCCTTAGGCGCTATGTGTCCTCTGCAAAGTCCTTCATGAACTTGCTCCATGATTATATGACCATCGATACTACTAACACAGACCAACAAAATACCTTCATAAGATCTTTGACATAACGTGTCTCCTATTAGTGCATATTGTCGAAAACGTTTTTGCACCTCGTCCTATTGAGTATTCGTTAGATGTTGTGGCGGTTCACCACGTAGGAGGTACTCTTTTATGTCATCATACCATTCTACTGCATGTGTAGTGCTAATGAATGCAATAGGTGTGTCATCGGGAGTGTCGGTTATGGGCTTGGCATAATTCATTATGAAACTAGGCAACGCATGAAACATGTTAGGTGTCATGTTTAAGGCTAGTGTTGCAAGTGCATCTGTGATGGTATTTTCATTCCTGGGAACATGTTGCATTTCTATTTTTGTTAACTGTTTCATTAAGTTCTTAGTTAAGTCACTGTATAGTTGTAAATGTGAAGCCTTCCATGAAAATACATCCGTGACTTGATTGATTACCAGTTGTGAATCACCTTGAACTACGAGTCATGTGATCCCTGAAGCTAGTGCTACCAAAAGTTCTCTAAGAAGACCTTCGTACTTCGCCACGTTGTTGGTACAAGGGAAGTTTAGTCGATAGGCAAAGGGTCGAATCTCTCTAGAGGGGTAAGTTATAATGGCTGCAGTACTTCCTCCTCGGGAGGTTGACGCTCTGTCAAAGTATAAGATTGCATTGTAGTTGTCAGGCACAATGTCTATGGTGTTCACGTTCTCATCAAGGAAGTCGAGATAGATTGTTGTTTGGTCTTGTATTAGTGAGGTAGTCATTTGATTGACTATTGCTTGACCTTTCGTGGAAGATTGAGCTATGTAGCGTAGGTCAAACTCAGCAATCATTACCTTCCATCTAGCTATCCTGCTTGATTCATAGATGTTATTGGTGATAGCCCTGAGTACATTTTCTTTACAAATGATGTTGACTTGGTTACGTAAGAGATAATGTCACCACTTTTTCAAGGAAAAGATAAGGGTCAAACATGACCTCTCCACATCATTGTATCTCTTTTCGTGGGCCACTAAGGCATGTCTTAGGTAGTAAATAGGGATTTCGGTTCCATCTTCTCATTTCTGATAAAGCATGGATGCGATAGATGAATCCGATGTTGCAAGGTAAATATAGAAGGGCTTGTTGTTTTGTGGAGGATAAACCATCGGTAGTTGAGCTAATACCGTTTTGATGTTTTCAAAAGCTTCCTAGCATTTTTGGGTCCATTGAAAATGGACATTTTTGTGCAACAAATGCTGCATGGGTCTCAACTTGTCTGTCAATTTTTCAATGAAGTGCCTAATAAATTGTAATCTACCTTGTAGAATGCGTAGTTCAGTAAGGTTGCTAGGTGGTTTCAAATTTGTGATTGCTTTAACCTTATCGAGATCTACTCGTATCCCTGTTCTAGATACTATGAATTTGAGCAATTTTCCTATTTTGACTCCAAAGACACATTTCTTTGGGTTAAGTTTGAGCTCATACTTGAGATAACGTTTAAGTACCAAGTATAAATCATTAATGTGTTGCTCAGTTGTTTTTGACTTAACCACGATGTCGTCTACATAATCATTGAGTGAATTAAGCATATAATCACTAAAGATGTAAGTCATTGCTCGCTGATATGTAGCACCGACATTTTTTAGACCGAATGACATCATTGTATAATAGAATGTGCCCCATGGTGTCATGAAGGTTGTCTTGAGTTGATCTTCTAGGTTGATCCTAATCTGGTTGTATCTAGAGAATCCATCCATAAAGGACAACAATGCATGTCTGGTAGTTGAATCAACAAGTTGATCAATACCGGGTAGGAGGAAGTCATCTTTTATGGTTGCTATGTTAAGGTCACGAAAGTCAATGCATAGGCAAATGATCCCATTCTTCTTTGGGACTACAACCATGTTGGATACCCAATTGGCGTAGTTAATAGCTTGGATGAAACCAGCCTAGTAAAGTTTCGTGATTTCATTACGAACTGCTAGTGCTACCTCAGGTCTAACCTTTCGTGCTTTTTGTTTCACTGGTATGAGTTTTGGGTCAAGGATGATGTTATGCTGGACTATTTGAGGGTCTAGTCCTGACATATCAATATAAGACCAAGAGAATGCTTTCATGTTATCTTTCAGCACTTGAGCTATGTCACTGGCCAGTTGTGAACCTAATAGAGTACTCAGTTTTAATATTTTAACTTTGCCATCGAACATAGTAATGGGGACTTCGGCGAGGGGATCTTCGGTGATATTATCGACCTCTAAGTCTAGAGTTTTCATCATTCCTTTAAAGCAATCAGTTGTATCTTGTGTTGATGCTACGAAATTGTCATAAGCTGATGAGTCTAGATCGATGGACTCTAGGTTAATCTCTCTTTTGATGGCTCCATGTGGTCCATTGATAGACAACATTGCAAAGAGGTTCTTGATATCCATGTGTTTATCCCTACCAATTTAAACCGAGAGCACCGTGAGCAAGGTTTTCTTGACAGACGAGTTGCTAAGTATAGATTACCTTTGTTTAATTTATGTTCTAATGAGATTATGTAACGTGGGGGTAGTTTAATGTCATACCAAGACCGCATGATAGTTTTAGGCCTTACTGGGCAAGTGGTATTCATTTTCTTGTGGGGAACAATAATTTTGTGAGTTTTATGGTTTTATGAATTTTTGGTCTTTTCATTTTGTGTTATTTTGATGATCAGGCTAAATTAGCCAAAGGACACAAGAATGAGAAAGAAAAATAAGCATAAAATAAGGCAGGTACTTTGGACAGTGGGTTTTGAAAAAAGTAGAAAAAAATAGAAGGGATTTAAAAGGTATAGGACACACGTTATTCTGGTAAGCGTTAGGGTATGAGATGAGTGTGACCAGGGAGTGTGGTATCTTTTATTCAATGCGTTAGGGTATGAGATGAGTGCGACTAGGGAGTGTGGTATCTTTTATTCAATGCAGCATGAACAACGAGAAGTAAAGGTAGCGTGAGCAAGAGGGATCAGTAGCGTGAGAAACAAGAAGTAAAGGTAGCGTGCAACTAGGCTAGGTGGATAGCGTGCAACTGGGCGAGGTGGGGTAGTGTGAGGAACAACGATGAAGGGAAGAGTAGCAACGAACTAGCGGAAGGGGAAGAAGCAAGCCTGTTTATTGTTCACGGAGGAGAGAAAAAAACTACTTCAATGCCTTCCCCAACCCAAAATATCATCATGGCCAGGGACTCTGCGCAGGTATGTCTTCGTTCCTTGGCATTCGATTGGAGTCCAAGCACAGCGTGAGCCATTAGGGCTACCGTTTTTGATACGTTTCGTAGTAAAAATCTTTGCTGGATTCTGGGGTTTGCAGTTTTCTCCTGTGCATTTTCTGGCATCAGGGATGTTGGTGGGGTTTTGAGTTTCACAATTTTTTTTCTAATTGCTGTGTGATGCCCTGCGTAAGAGGATTAGACCTAGGGCCTACTCAACGTGGTCACCCAGGGTACGCCATGACATGAGCAAATCAAGGCATGTCTTAGCGTGAGGGAAGGGGGAATGCCTCATCGTAACTGATGAGGAGAATCCTTCAGTGTAAGTTGTATGCAGGGGAATGCTTCAACATAACTAATGAGGGGAATGCCTCAGCGTGAGTTGGATGCAGGGTGAGGATTCCCAGAGTGCAAGACAAAGGCACGGGCTAGGTGCTGAGGGCCTGAACATGAATGGACAAAGAGGAGCGATCTTTATGCCCAGGGAAGCTATGATTTTTGGGCATTTTTTTGGCGTGCACGTTGCAGGAACTACAATTTGTCATGCATTTTTTTTCCTGGGCAGGAGCATTGCAGGAACTGCGATTTTTCATGCGTTTTTTTCTTGGGCGTGAGCGTTGCAGGAACTGCGATTTTTCATGCATTTTTTTCCTGGGCGTGAGCGTTGCAGCAACTGCGATTTTTCATGTGTTTTTTTCCCGGGCGTGAGCATTGTAGGAATTGTGATTTTTCATGCACTTTTTTTCCTAGGCATAAGCATTGAAGGAACTGCGATTTTTTTGTGCATTTTTTGCCTAGGCATGAGTTACCCAGGAAGGCTGATTTTCATGTCTAGTTCAAAACTGCAATTTTGTCAGGGGAAAAACTACAATTTTTTGTCTGGGGCGAAACTACAATTTGTTTTGTCTGGGTGTGACATAAATGCACTACACGTAATTTTTGTATTTCACGCAAATTAGGATTTAACTATTGAGGCAAGGGATGACTTTGATAAGTTATATGTTAGCGACGCTTCGACTTAACCAAGCAAGTGGAATATTGGCCAGTGGAATACCGTTTACTGTAAGTCATTCAATAATATTGACTAGTGAGCCCAAATGTATTTGAAGTTTTTAAATTAAGATAATTTTGTTGCAGCCAAAATCACACTAGCGTGTAGCTGGCAATGGTAGTTTGTACCTCTTACATATTTCATATAGGGTCTACAGCTAGGCTAGTGTCATTGTCCAATGGATTCAGATAATGAATGACTTAGTTGTTGTAAGTGTCTGGGTGATATACCACTCGATTTGATATTTTGACAGCGTTGTCATTTTTTGATCAAGATTAGACTTCTCATTCTTGTGTGTGAAGCAAATTA
The DNA here is from genome assembly GCA_015680685.1 of Gnetum montanum. Lineage (NCBI taxonomy): Eukaryota > Viridiplantae > Streptophyta > Gnetopsida > Gnetales > Gnetaceae > Gnetum > Gnetum montanum. The sequence goes on from MNCI01003851.1 coordinate 665,711, forward strand.
TTCGTTTGGTGTTGTTGGTTACTTGTGTCTTTTTTTTTGGGCTAGACAGTAATTGTACATGTTTTGTGTTTGTATTTGTGCATTGATTTGTTGTGAAATTGATTTTTAAATATACCGCAATGAGCGTTAGAGTCGTCAAATAAACATTGATATCCTTGTCCCATGGGGTTGTCTTGTATGCACATTGAATGTTATTTATTTGTTAGGTTTATTTACTTATTTTTTTTATTTTGTTTATTTAGTTGATATGTTTTGTACATTTTAAGTTACTTATTTAAGGTTCTGGCTTTGTGTAGGGGACTTAAGCCCTTTCTTTTGGTGGTGGAACTCATGGGTGTGTTGTCATGGTTTGGACGTTTGGAGCCCAATGCACCTCGTCATGACATGAAGATCGGGTCACAAGGTTTATGGTTTCGCTTGGGTTCTAGTGAATTTCTATTGTTTATCCTGCAGGGTTTTAGTGTGGTCATCTGGTCTCATTTAAGTGAACAGTTGGCTCATAGTGTTGTTGAGACCTTACTGCCTGGCTCATCCCATGACATATTGGCCTTCATCATTGATGTGGATGAGGGATTATTTAAGGTTGATGGCGATCCTACCGAAGGTCCTCGATCTACCCATCCTCTGACTCGTGTTTGGGAGTTACGACTTTGCAGCCATTACAATAGCAGTAACACCCTTTTCCTAGCTTTCTGTATACATATATTATTCCAGAATCCACCTGGAACCATGTACAGGGTAGAAAGGTAAGCGCTTTTTTTCTTTTGATTTATCTTTATTTTGTTTTCTTCGATGTTATGCCATTGTTTATGTTTGATTATCTTTTTCTTGGCAGACTCGATTTTGATGAGCATGGAATGCACAGGAATGATGATGGGCTTGACTTAACGCATATAGCCTTAGAGGCTTTCATGGTGGGCCCCACTCTTCATGGTGTTGTGTTGGCTCAAACCAAGGGTGCTATTATCCATTATCATAAGTAGTTTTTGAGGGCCTTTGAATGCTGTGGGGCTTGTGGGTGGCTACATGAGGATTGGTTTCGTAATGGACCCACTTTCCCTCAAGCGGTTGATTTAGTGCCAAGCGTGCCTGATCCATTTGCTAATGGTAAGTAATCGTGTTCTAAGCTTTGTTTGTTTTTTGTTTTATCTTTTCTACCCCAATGTTTATCATGATGTTGATCTTTTTTTAATCGTGTTTTCATAGCAGATATTGCTCCTGGTGGGGTTAACATTGTGTTTGGGCGTATGGAGGATGCCCTTTTCATGAAGTATAGGAAGATAGAAGATTCGCAACGGTGGTTGCATAGAAAGGCACCTCAACACACCATCACTTGCCATACCGATGCTGGTATGATGGATCTGTTTAGTGCCTTGACTCTTATCATTCTTGTGACTAAAATGGTTGCCATCATTGATTCCTTCAATGATGATGCTACTTATTTTAGCACGTAGGTCCGGGGGGTTAAGGTTGCATTCCATCTGACTGTCGAATTCCTTTCAGATCTCTTTGGGGTACTGGTAGATGATGTCAAAGTGGTAGTGGACAAAGCGAATAGGGAAGGCTACGTGATTAAGGATCTTGAGGAATGGTTGGGTGTGCCATGGGCTAAGTGGATACTAAAGTGGCAGAGGTGAATTTATTGTACCCATTGTTTAGAGCACATGCATTTCCCAAGTCTCTTTCCCAAGTGAGAGCTCTTGGGGTGGAGTGTGCACGTATCATGCACTCAATCCTAGAGACTGGTATGCCCTATAACTGGGCACAGTTTCTGGTTTTGGGCTTCCATGGGGAGATCATCAGATTACGCTCTAACATGAATGCGTAGTCCCACTTTACTTTTGCATTTTTCATGGGTTATCTTCGTAGGTTTGCCAAGTTCTTAGTGGTCTAGGGAGATAACCATTATATGTTAAGGGATTGCTCACAGTTGTCTCGCCCCTAGATTCATCATTTATTTGACATCACTAGATCCAAAGATTCACCCAAAGGTATCGATGAATCAGTCTCCGTTACCACAGGAGGTGCAGCCAGTTGTTCCCACCACTCACGTGATAGCTTGGGGTTGGAACCAATGATACTGCACACAACTATTAGAAGAGTCGAGCGTTTGATCCAGGAGACCATCAGGAAAGCTAAGGAAAAGGTGAAAATAGTTGAGCATTCGAGAGTGCCTATTATAGAAGCGAGACCCCCAAGGGCGAAGAAAATTTGATTCGTTTTGCCAGAAGTAGGTAAATTTTTTTGGTTTTAAGTTTTTTCTCCTTTTTTGTTTTTGAACTTATTTGCTTACTGAAATATGCATATCTATTATGTCATGCTAACTTTAAATTTTTTGGTATTAACAAAGTGCACCCACAAGAGGGAAAGGGAAGAGTTAGCTCAGATGGATGAACCTAAAATGGTTATCATTAGGTGTGATGAAGGGGAGGAGACCAGGAAGGAAGTAGTTGAGACTAATCCCATATTATGGGAATAGGATGGAACATAATCCATGGAAGTGACGCTTACTGAGGCTCTAGATGTTCTTAGACATTCGAGTGAGGAGAAGGATGTCTTTGATGGATCTCTACACCTTGGTGATCCACCTGAGCTGACCAGCAAGGGGCCTTTTGGTAAGTCGTATTAGCTTTATTTGGATTCCGTACTTTTTAAATTTTTTATATTATTTTTCTTATCATTTCTCTTCTTAACATTAGACATGGATGCCAAAGCGCCCGCAGCACACGTATCTCAGGTGGATGGGTTGGAATTAGAGGCCCTAGTTGAGGTGCCTCCCCATACAGATTCAACATCCACCGATCGATTAAGGCCGTGGCATGAGATGCCCAATAAGGTGGACTTTGTTACCAGCATCGTCAATGATGTTGTTTCTCATCTGCAATAGGCTTACCCTGAATTAGGTGTGTTACTTTATACTAAGCTCCTGGGTTCATCGTATTCATGCATTTGTTGGAATCTTCTTGTTGGCTCATGCAATGTTTGTACTTGTAGGTGTGAAACTTCAATGGAGTCCATTTGAGGCCACCCATATTGATGGTCTTTCGAAATTGCCAAAAAATGTTGAGCAGATTCCAAGAAATATTTATGATGCAGTTTTGGTTTTTCTTGTTTCAAATGCTAAGTGTCTCTAGACTTGCAAGTGCTCGATTGAATAGTTATGGCTTGAAATTTAGTCATTGAAAAGAAATTTGTCAAAAGTAACAGAGGAAAGAAATGATTTGCAGGCCTGTTATGATTTCTCCTCTGCTAGATTGGCTAGTGATAGTACCTGGCGGACATCCGAGATCACTTATGTGTGTTATTGGGCAAGCTTGAATAGCAAAGTGGAGGTGATTCAGGATCTGGCCAAACAGCGAGCCCATATGGACTTGTTGAATAGGAAGTGCCATGACTGGAAGTCCTTTGCCTCCAAGGTGCGTAAATGGGGCCAGGATCAGAAAGACCACAAGCACCAATACAAAACGTGGTTAAAGGAGGAATCGGTTGAACGTTGTCGATTGGAGATGTTCGTGGAAGGATTAGGCTTGTGCTCTTCCTATGAGAAGTTTGTTGAGTGTACAGAGGTGGAAGGGTCTCCTAAGAGGTCCATTACCCACTACCTCTGGTGAAGCATCAACAAGCATGTTTTCTCTTGAGCTTCCTTCCTGGTCTACAGTGGATAAGGAAAAAATTTTGGCCAACATCGAACTCAGACCTGAGAAAGATTGGGCTTGCATGCCCGAAGAGGAGATTTCACAATGCCTAGAAGCTAACCTCAAGCCTTCCCCATCGGTGAGTGTTTTAGTCTAATATCATTTTATTGACTTTAGTCATCATTATTTTCCTTAGTGTTTTTTTATTCGTTTAATCTGTTTATTTTTGCTTACTTATTTTATTGTTCTGTTGTATTTTTGTGATAGGGACGTGGTGATGATTAGGGTGGCCCCAGTGGGATGGGAGTTGGTGATGCAGAGGACTTTGGGGATCAACCTCCTCCTAATGCTAATGTCTAATTTGGCTTGCTTTGTTTTTTGGAATGTGTGAGGATAGATGTAACATGATCATGGTGTAATATGCTATCATTTTGTATTTCATAAACATTGTTTCCTTTTTATTTGTGAACGTAAGTGTATGCTAGAGCCATGTCTGGTAAAATGAAAATTGTAACTTACGAAATGTCAGCGATGTTTCGGTGAATTGAAAATGCATTGTGTTCTAGTTTAAGGCCATTTTGGGCCATGGGTATCAGTTTTGTGGACTATCGCATTTTTTTGTTGAAGTGCTGGAAGAGACTATAGCCGTTTCAGTGAATTTACAAGAACCAGTCATTTCTGACCATGGCTAGTTTAGCATCATTATAGACGTGCAGTAGTTTAACATCATTTTGGATGTTTGGTAGTTTTATGTCATTTTGGACGTTTGGTAGTTTTACATCATTTTGGACATTTGGTAGTTTTACGTCATTTCAGACATTTCGTAGTTTGATGTCATTTCGGACATTTAGTAGTTTTACGTCATTTCGGACGTTTAGTAGTTTTATGTCATTTTGGACGTTTGGTAGTTTTACGTCATTTCAAACGTTTGGTAGTTTTACGTCATTTTGGATGTTTAGTAGTTGTAACAGTTGAGTAGATTCTTTAATTTTCGAAGCTTGACATGGTGTTAACAGTTGAGTAGCTTCTTTAATTTTCAAAGCTTGACATGGTGTGTTGGGCATGTCGGTGTAATCATATATTCAACATCTTCTTCGCTAATTATCTTAAACGGTAATTTTGACCATGAGATGTCTGGGGAATGACCCCTATGTCAGCATGTTCTGATATTTCCACGTTTTGTAATGTTTCCATAGCTTCTGGGGAATCACGGTTTGGAGGTTGGTTATCACTTTGGGTTTTATCTGGTTTATTGTCTTGTTTAGGCTCATCGGTGGTGTCATCTTGTTTAAACTTAGGGGTAGTGTCATCATGTTTAGATTCATCGAATTCAACTTTTGAGCCTTGGTTTGTGCCTATGTGTGAAGACATATTGGGTGTAGCTACGTCACCATTGAAACAACACAAAATTTGGAGCTTAGTACTTGTCCAACACCAAGCAGGTCCCTGGGACCCCCAGACGACCACAGTTACGTCTGGTGTCAAACATGACAACTTCGGAGATTAGATGCTTAATTTTCACTAAGTATGCAGTTCCAGCGTAGATGCCCAACGTATACACCCCGTGTAGATGTCCAGCATATACGTCCAATGTATACGCCCAAATGTACATTCCCAGCGTATACGCCCCGCGTAGACGTCTAGCGTACACGCCCAGCATAGACGCCCAATGTATACGCCCCTCGTAGATGTCCAGCGTATATGCCCCGCGTAGACGTCCAGTGTACACGCCCCACATGTACGCTCAACAGGTACAACAGATGCATACGCTCGACATGAAACCTTCAAAGACCACATGAAAATAGCACTACAAAGCAAGAATTGGCATAAGGCAGCAACCATTAGCGTATACACCCTAGCGTATACGCCCAACATCCACCAGCGTATACGCCAGCGTCCACGACATCTACGCCCAATTTCGCATAGACCCAGCACCTTCAACATATACGCCCATAGTCTACGCTCGCTACAGATAGCGTATACGCCCAACGTATACACCCGACAAATGTAACATATTGTACACTTGTAAATTTTACGCCCTTGCACCCGGTCAACGCACCATGTGTCACCCCTCCCGAGTCTACCGTCAAAACGTGTATAAAACCCCAAACTTTGATGAAATCCAGGACAGTTGAAAATTTCCAGAGCACACTAGAGAACAGAGATGCTGAGAACTAGAGCACAAAACCTTTTACGCTGGGCAACCCTGTATGCTGAGCATACAGCCTCTATGCTGTGCTTACAATGTGAACTAGCCGTAATCATTCCTGCACCCACCGGGGCTTTCGTCCGCCTTGTGTTCCACTCACAACTGCGTTAGACCGATGCATTGTACTTTCATTCTGTAATGTCATTGTTACATTTCCTTCCCATAATCGTTTACAATTTGCATTAATTGTTATACGTAGTCTGTTTACGCCTGTTTATGTTTATGCTCTGTTTGCATTGGTTACACTGTTTATGCTTTGTTTACGCTCATTACATCGTTTACGTATAACCCAGCGTATAGCACTTCGGTGTACATTCAGGGAAATCCTTGTCTGATCCGCGTGCGGACCACCCAAGGTGCTCTACCTTCGTTCATTCCAGCTCACCTTCAAGCGAAGGTAGCGTCTTCTGTGCACGTCCTGCGATCCCACGGTCTTTGTTTCCTTCTAGCCGGAGGCCGACGATTTTGGGCAGTACAGAAATTGGCGCTAGAAGGAGGGCCCCTGCCTTAAACTAGTTGTGCTTCAGAGCTCTCAGCGTCTACGCTGTTGAGTACACGCCGACTTTTTCCGAAAACCTCCTAGCGTTTACGTTGTATAGTTTAAAACCTTACCTGCAAACTTTCCAACGTCTACGCTGATCAGCGTCTACACTGCCCTGTTTAAAACTCACCATCTGCAAGTCTTCCAGCATCTACGTTGTTAACCATATGCTAACTTTATCTACAAATTCCCAGCATCTATGCTGCTACTGTTCTTTTACGCTGCTACAGTTCCTTTACGTTGCTACAGTGCTTTTTATGCTGCTACAATGCTTTTATGCTACTACAGTGCTTTTTACGCTGCTACAGTGCTTTTATGCTACTACAGTGTGTATGCCGCTATAGTGCTTTTACGCTGCTACAGTAACGCTACAGTACCACTATAGTGTTTTTTCAACAAAAACACACAAAACGAGCCTGTTTCAAAGCCGAATTAGCTACGATTCGCACCTACTTCAAACCAGTCTAAGTAGTAACGGCCACCAACATGAATCACCTTATCTAAGGCATACAATACACACAACATAACGATTCCGAGATGACTTTCTCTTACCCGAGATCGCCATCCGCGTACGACTACGGTTCATAATTTCATACTTAGCCAAATTTTCTCCCGTTTACGTCATACATGCTGGACACTTTGAAAAATTTTCAATGTTCACACGCCGGACACTCTGCACACTTAACCTGAAACACACTCGACACTTGTTAGCTAGCTCGTACGCTGCCCCGTCACACATCACCATGGAGTCCCAAACCTCTAATGCACATGCCTTCATTGTCCCCACACAAGAACAGTATAACTACATCTGTGTGAAGATTTAGACCAACCTTCCTATTGACCACACAGAACATGAGGCAAAACAAAACTTCGAGCACATATACATGGGAGGTCATGAATTTTCCCCCTCCGTATATGACATCATCCCCCTTTCTGATCCTCATCATAGGCTCATCTCCCAGATCCTTCTAGCAAGGGGCCAAAACACATGGTGACCCACTGAGGAGCCCCAAAACCAACATGATGTAGATGACTTCGAGGCATAATCCGAACTTGAGGATTCATACCACCCCCTCAGTCCCCATGCCTACGTGAACCCATCACTCCATCCTCAC